>JAOEGS010006039.1:139159-176083 GCA_025447755.1 Corythornis vintsioides | reverse complement strand
TTCCCCCCTCTCTTCCCCCCCTCTCTCCCCTTCCCCCCTCTCTCTCTTTCCCCCCTCTCTTTCCCCCCTCTCTTTCCCCCCTCTCTTTCCCCCTCTTTCCCATTCTCTTTCCCCCTCTCTTTCCCCCTCTCATTTCTCTTTCCTCCTCTCTTTCTATCTCTCTTTCTCCCTTTCTCCCTCTTCCTTTCTACCTTTTTCCTTCCATCCCTTCTTTTGTTCTACTGGGAAGTATTCCATGCTCATTTAAATGCTTATGCTCTTGTGGTTATTTTTACAGCCATACCTATGGGGTTTCTGCCTATTGCCTGTAGCTGAAGGAGATTTTAAAGGAATTAAATTCATTACATTCAAATCTTCAGCAGCATACAATAATATCTTAAACAATTAGCAATAATTAAAAAGCATATATCTGACCTGTGTAAAAAGCAAATAGGTTTAATTTACATACACCAGTCAGGCTAAAAAAGTTTTTTTCATTAATTCCTGGAAGGGTCTTACTTTCTCCCCACCCTTCTTTTATTTTAGACAACTTTTCAGTTCTCCCTTTGTTATTTTGTCAGTTGTTTGTTGGCTTCCAACATGTGGGATGAGTTCATTAATTCAGAGCATTTCCTGGTGGGTCTGTGTTAGGGATTACCAAAGCCTCCACAAGGCTGACCTAGGTATGCTGCTTGGTTGCCTAAGCTAAGGCCAGAGGTTGAGATGCTTTGGAAACTTAAGAGCCTGCTCTGTTAAATGTGACTCCTTCCATGTTCAGCACACTGGCTGCACAAATACATCTTCAGTACAGTAGTCTAATGGAGATACAGATACACAATATATGTAATTGCTGTATAGCCCAGTAACCATAATAATTATAATTAACAGTAAAATGACATTAGAAATATTTTCAGGTTTTACAAGCAAATCTCTGGTCAGTGTGTGCTAGTAAGTGGTTCAACTTACTGTAGTGACTCTCCCTTGACACAGTGCTATATGTGAGCAGAACGATCCTCATGCATTGTGAATGTGCCAGGAGCAGTTTCTGCTGCTACTGGTCACCAGTGATGGTGGAAGGTGCCTTCAAGGTAATACTCCAGAAGCTGGCTGTGGTCAGATCTCAGCCAGAGGTCCGTCCCAAGGCAGCCCATCCTCCATTCGTTCTAATGCATGCTTGGTAAAATCAAATACTGGGTGGGGATGGAACTAGGGCATCTTCATTTGTGTTGTTATGATTGAATTAGGATGTTTGTGCCATTCTTCGCTCCTCTCTACTCTTTTCCTTCCCTTTCTGTTCAAAACTATGTTCAAATTTTTTCTTGGGAGGAGCAGGAAAAATGCTTTGGGTGTATATACCTGTTCACTCTCAATCCCACAGCACAGCTCACTGATCAAAAAAGAATCCTGTCCTGACACATGAGGGAGACCAGTGCATGGCAGCCAGAGACAGGGAGGACTGAGGAGCAGCAACCACTTGTGCCAGCAGAGAGTTGTGTCTGCAGAACCTTCCCTGAGTTGTAAACAAGGTAACAGAGACTTTTAGACTCAAACTGAGAAAGTTCTACTTGAATAGTTTTTTATGGTGCTTAAAATCACTTGGATTCAGATAGCCTTGTTTTGTTTTGTTTTGTTTTGTTTTTAATTTAGCCAAAAATGTATATAATTGACTCATGTTGTTTAAGGTTTATTTCAGCTTGGTGTTTGAGGATATTTTCATACAGGGATGAAAGGGGAAAGGATAAATTCTAGACAGTTTGTTGAAAGTGCCAAAGAAAGTGGCAGCTATCTACATGAGCAAAATTTCTAACAGCGCTTCACATCCACTGGAAAACGCTTAAGACTCCACAAATAGAAAAAGGTTAAAAACTACTGACCTAAATAATTGGTTCAATTTTCAAGAGTGCTGAGCATCCAACTGTTCTCATTGATTATAAACAGATGATGATAACGAATAACAGCTCCTATAGTTGATGAAAGGCATCTTTTCTAGGGAACTTGTCCACAGATGCTTAGAAGAAGGATACATCTAATACAAGTCTTTGATAAGGAGGTACATTTCTCCCTTGGTTGTCTATTTTGTATGCATAGCGTACATAAATATTTTTGCTTTCACACTATCTTATTTTTCCTTAGAACACAGTTTAGAATTGAACTGTAGCAGATAAGAGAAAGCATAAGCCAAGATTTTAGTTTCATATGTGGATTGTATGCTGCTTCATGCTTCAGTCCTGAAATTGCTTTCATACTTATTGTATTATTTGACCATCTTTTTAAACTTAGTAAATTCAACATCCTGTAATACAGAAGAATTAGAAAAATGTATGAGTAATCTATTTTATTTCAGCTTTACATATTTTTTTGGTTGCCACATCCAACAGGTTTCTTGTTTTGATTCCATATTATTGTGATAAATACAGAACAGCTCTGTTATTTACTGGGAGGAAAAGTGTACCAAGTGTTACCAGGAGAAAATAGAAGCTTGCATTTTAATTGAAACTTCTGGACACCCTCCTTAAAGCTTTTCTTTTTTGATGTTGTCATTCATATATTTCAGATCTCTAGATTTTTACAGCTTTGTTTAAATTAATCTTTTGAAAATTCCTGCAAGATTAATGTGGGTAGTGAATTTTGCCAGTCTTGTTTTGCAGTGCTAGTGGCTAACAAGAATCTAGGCTGGAAATATGAGAAGTCCTTGTGTCAGAAAGGCTTATCAGTCTATTCGAAATACCTGTGTTCTACAAAATAACAGCCTTCATCTGTTTTGTCCAATTCAATACTACTCTGATCCCCTGGTATTTTGAGTAGCTATGTTGCACCAATTGTCAACAATGAAAAAAGGCAAAAGGATGTTATTCAACACTTTTCATTGTGAAGGCACAAAGTTGCAATACTGACATTAGCTGGAACCAATTTAACTTTTACACAGATGCAGCCATCTGATCAGTACCCTACCAGGAGAGTATTTGTATAAACTTTTGATTAAATCAGTAATCTATTTTCAGGAACCTTTGCAGACATTAAACTGAACGTCTTCCCCCCAGATTCATGAGTCTTCTATTTAAAAATAAACATCCTATTCTTGCATGTTGGGAGCATTTATGGTCAATGTGCCATGTTCAGAAAAGGTGCTAAATCTGTCTGTATGAGCAATGCTGGGCACAGTTGGTAGCTCCCAGGCTTGCTCACTGTCAAGTGGCAAAGTAGAATAGTCTCTGAAGTCAGTGAGCTGCTGATAAATCATGATGGAGTGGAGCAGAAAAAAAGGATGCTTATATGGAGAGATCTCGAGGCAGCTGCTGGTCCTTGCGTCCAACGAGTGAAGCCTTGCTGTGGCTGAGGGCAGCAGCAGTTGTGAAGGTACTGCATTGGTCCTTCTCACGTTCTGCTCCTTTTGATACCCAAATGCATTTAAACCCATCAGTTTCACACTTAATAGTTAAAGAGAGATTGTTTTATAAATATATAAGATCAACCTCTCCACTCAGAAGAGGGAGCCAGAAAGCCAAACTCGGGGAATCCTGGGGGCCATAGGAACATGAAGGCTGCTGAGAACACACACATGCAAATGGCAAATTTGATTACAACGATGGGCTGTCTGCTTTGCAGGTCCTGGAAGCCCACCCTCAGCCATAAAAATGCAAAAATAGTGCAACAGGCAATGTGGTAGAACAGGGCGCTCTGTATTCATTCACAATTAGGTGTTCTATTCTGTTGTCACCAGATGCTGCCACGCACATTACACAACAGAAATGGGATTAGCAGGAATAACAAAAACCTGTCAAAGCACAAAACCATGGCCTAGTAGTCCTGACAAATTAAACAGCCTACAATGAGTGCCAGAGCATGAAAATCACTCACCCTTCCTCTTCTATCTCTCAGAGGTAGGCAGTAAATGGCTTTCTAAAGGCAGGCCACCATGTAGCCAATGCTAAGAAGTAGAGGGAAAAAAAAAGTGTTTTCATTTCTGACTGAGTGTAGATTAAGGACAAACCACCTGACTAATGAATATCTGAACGATACGTGTTCCATTCTGTTAAATATAGAATAATGTGCATGCTCTTGGTACATCTAAGTAACCCCCACTGGAAACTGTTATAACTAGTACTGTGTTTCTATACGTAGAGCTTCCATAGAGTGCTCTTAGTTTGATTTGTATCTATATAATGCAAGATAAAATAGGTCCAATAGCTGGGTGACACTCATGTTTTTCTCACTATGCTCATGCTGGTGAAATGCTGGAGGATTCAGAGAGTGAGAGAAGACTATTTGTACTGAAACTAGCTCCAAATCTGGAAACCAGATGATGAGGGGTTTTTTTTGTATTGCTCTCAGATTGTTGGAGTGTTAAAGGTTTTTAAGTTAGGAACAGGAAACTTGTGTCTGCTGTAGTCTGTTTTACTTATCTTGAGTTTAATAATGGTGTCATTAAGATAAGCAGCCAACTCCAGTTGTCCATTCTGCATTAAACTTGTGTCAAAAGCCATGACTTGTAACAAGCACTTTAATGAGCTTTTATGAAGTACTCTTTTGGTTTTGTGGGCTGTCTGTCACTCATCCTACCTCTGTAGCTGGTGATCATTGCCACTCTTACTGCATTTGTACAGCTCTTTAGCAGGAAAACTTTTATTCCAGACACTCTCAAACATTATTTGCTGGTCCTAAACTTGGTGAACTTTTATTCTTGCCATTCTTTTATTATTGCTGTATCATTCTTCATTTTTGTCATGTGCAATTTCTAATAACAGAAGAGAATGGACATCAGCTATGGGGAAATGGGAGGAGCTGGATGATCAAAATCTTTAGGCAGCTTTCTATATGATACTTACTTTCACAATACTCTTCCCCCCCCCCTCCCCCCCCATACTTCTTTATCCTCACTTTTTTTCCTCCCTAAGGATTGGCAGATAAGTCACTCAGCTTTAGTGCTACTGTAAGCATAGATGACCAATTCAACATGGGTGACAAATGTTACCTTCTAGCCTCTTTTCTGACCCCATAAGATTTCCAAGATTTCTTGTGGGAATTACTTATAGAAGATGTATTTCTTCATCTGTGGCACAAAAACCATTTTTCCCCTTTATTTCCGCCCTCTGAGAAAGTCCTTGGAGTAATAGGTAAAATGTCAGAAATAATTAAGAAAAATACTGGTACACACTGTGGCAGAGAATTATACCTTTAGAGATGGTCATTGCCATCATCTGTAATCAGTCCCCTGATAGATATAAATACCAGCTTTATCACCTTGTTTTAGATGATGATGTGTTGAATCAATGTTGATGAAGACTGTATTTTGGCAACTTCAGTTAAAGGGGAAGAATAGTTTCAATTGTGAATCAGAGGATGTTAAGTTCAAAATACAGTATTGCAGCAGAATACAGATATTCCATTATATAATATCTATTTGATTCCGTTCATAAAATTTCTGTCTCATCTTTTTAATTCTTAATTTTTTCTTTGACTTGCTTTTACCTTAGACACCTCTATGCATTGTAAGTAAATATCTTTGTGTAAGAGTGCTTAGGCAGCAGTGGGTATTAATATGTTGACCATATGAAACACTCAGAACATCATGTCTACAGTGACAGGCAAGTGGCAATGTCTAAACTCTAAAGAATGTATGTCATTTCTATGTTATGAAAGTGAAAGTAGGTAGGTGTTAGTTACACCTGAAGGACTTTCCTGTGATGTGGTGTCTCCATTATATATATATATATATATATACACTAATATTCTCACAGCCATATACTATGGTACATGCAAAAAGAGACATTCTAGGATATTTGTAGTTTCTCTTGGGATTTACACAGAAGAGGACAGACTTGAAGAGAAAGGGGCATCCTGAATGGCAGACTGGCACTTGAAGAGTGTAAGAGAATTAAATTAAAGGAGGGTGATTTTCAAGATAACAGAGACATTGGCATGTAAGGAATGGAGATTTTATATTAGTATGATAGAAAAGGTTAATGCAGAAGACAAGAAAAGTTACAGGAAGAATGACCAAAAATTGTGAGAAAAGATGTTACAAAGAGCAAATTTGCCTGAAATAAACACAGGGCACCAGCCAATAACACATTTCTCTCCCCCAGATAATTCTGTCTAAGAGCTTGCTTTCTTCTTGGCATGGAGAGCATGTATCCAGTGAGTACTTATTCTCAGAAGAGATGTCTTTACTTTTGGGGCTAAGTTGGTATTTGTATTATTAGGTGTTTATGTCCTTAAGAAAGAATGGTTTTGCCCCAGGTCTTGAGAGAAAAGCTCATATTTGTTTCCAGGGTAATGGATCATGACTAGATTTATAGTAGTGCTCACCTAAAGATCAAATTGCATGACCACAAACGTTTATGTTTTTTTTTTATTTATAGGAAATAATATAAAGGAGGAAGAAGCTTATGTGCAGCTTAAGTGTTGAGCATTTATCTTTTTCAAAATGCATTAGAAAGGCAAATGGACTTGAAATGCCAGTTAAAAAGCTAGGATCACTCATTGCAATTTATTACTTTTTATATTTAGTTAGATTAAGTACAAGTTATAGTGCCTGCAGATCAACTTGAACTGCTCTACTATGTTTTATGAGGTACAAGGTAGCAATTGGTTGCATAAGGGGCTAAAGATTTAGTACTAAATCCTGTTCAGCTTTTAAATGATGCTTTTATATTCTTTGATTTCTTTAAAAAACCCTGACAGCTATGTCTACATAGTAAGTAGGTACTTTAACCTTCTTTGGAATTGATCTCCATATAAAAAGCCTTGCATTCACCTGCAGACCTCTACAGAACACTCAGAAAAACTATACCCAGACTTAAGAAATTTTAGAATATCGGGACAGCATTCAGGACCAGAGTTCTCGTGAGTTACATTAGATTTTAAAGCAATCTGGGTCCAAAATTCTCAACAGGGCCATGCAGGGTTCACATGATGGACAATCCCTCAAGGTAAAACAGTATAAAAACTAACCTACCACCTTAAAACTTTTTTATAAATCCAATATTCTTCCATCATTTTTTTCTAGAGCTTTTCTTGTATGTTTTGACCTCTCTAATTTTTTTTTTCTCCTTGTTGATCCCAAGCAAAACTAACAGTGGAAAAATCCTGTTTGCATCACAAATAGAGAAGGGATAGAGTAGGGTTTTGATGACAAACAATAGCTTAATGCTCATTTTCATTACACAGGCATGAAAATCCACTGAAGATGACTTGAGAAGTCTTAAGTGTTGCTGCCTTCATAGGCTTCTGTATCCTGGAAGCATGGAAAACTCCCTGGTGTCTTGAGACGTGCGTGCAATCTCACAGAATGTGGTATGTGAGATGTATGTAAATATGTGAGATGATATGTAAATGTATTAGCAAAGTCCTCAGAACTAATTTCTTGAAGCAGTTAAGAAAGCTGACAGAGCACAGCAGAGCTGGAGACTTTTTTCTTGTTGCACAGCAGACTGTGTTGAGTGGCTGGGCTCAGCAGATCACCACATACAACCAGTGAGTACAAATTGTTGGCATCACCTGAAGATTATTGCACCTCTGGAAGACTGTCTGTCACATGGATAGTTTTAGTGGACAATATGATGTGTAGTATAAAGTAAGTTTAGCTTTTTTTTTTTTTGGACAGAATACAAAGCCAAGAGCTGCAGAGCATATCTGTGCAGAAATAGCCAAAGGGACTTAGAAAAAAAAAAAATAATCAAAAAACAGTGGCTCCTGAAGGCCCTAAACTTGATTCTATTGATACTCCTGGAAATGTCCCATCTCCTTAGTGCTGGCTTCACAGTGCTTTGAATCAGGGTTTGTCCAGCTGATATTGTAGAGGTTGACTTTGCCTTTGCTTTTTAGATTAGATAAGGAGTACAATTCTAAAGCAAATCTTGCTACCATCTCCAGTGCTCACACTTCGGTTAATGTTGAGGAACTGTCTCAAGTACCTGAACTGGAATTAATTTTGGATAAAAGTAAACCAGAAGATATACTCTAGGGCTACATCCAACATACCCCATCTAGAAACAGCTACAGTCTGTGGGTTTAAACAAGAGATAGTCCAAAGTAAAAATAAATAACTAAATAAAAATGCCTGTGTTAATTCTTTTACCCTGCTGATGTGTTTCTGCTGGTCTGCACTATTTGACAGTGTGCATGTAACCTTAAGATTCAACTAAGCATTTTTTTTAGTATAAAAAGAACTTTCTGGTACATTCAGGTGCTCAGTCTGTCTGTGGTACAGGTTCTTAAAGAGTGAGACTGGGAAGATAATACTTGACCATCTTTATCAAACATATCTCAGATGAAAGCCCAAGTAAGTCCAAAATGTAGTGATAAATATTTTAATTCTTATTATGTCTCCAGGATCCTCAAATAATTCTCTTTAATATATGCATGTATTTTAAATGTGCAGATCTGAACTATAAAAATACACCAAAGTTGATGGCAGTGCAAATAATTATATCCTCTTAATATAAGCTTTATTTGGTCTCCCATATGATTTTCATTGCCTGGTAATTGTTTATGGACCAGTTTCCCCTGCAGTGCTGCTTATATGTTTATATAAAAGGAAAGGAGAACAGCCTCTCTTGGTGTAGCAGACAGTTGCTAAATAAATCTGTACTAGGAAGGTACAATGTCACCCTAAATGAGACATAAATCATTAATCAAATTTTGGAAATAATGATACCAACTAAGGCAGTGTGGTATTGTGAGTTTTTCATGAGAAAAGAAAGATACATTTTGTAGTGGTTTGTTCCAGCTGTTTTAATACTCAAGGTTTGTTCACTGAGGACTTCATGCCATTTGAACTGTTTTCACTGAAATATGAAAGTGATGTACTCATATTCAAGTGAAATCAGATTTAGGGTTTTTTTCCTATTTTCAAAAACCAGAGGTGCTTAGTACACAATGTAGGAATTGCTTATGACAGGGGTAATTCAAGCCATTTTTGTTGAAATGTAGGAAAACATGATAAAACACAAATTGCTATTAGTGCTGTTGACAGTACTGTGAACTGGTTAAAGAGATATAGTCCTTATTATTCAGATATATTTTGCTTTCGGTGTTAATATATGATAAATACACAATCAGTTCTATAAATCCTTGAAAGACATATTCGCTTCACATCAGTATTTTAAAATTAAGCCTGATCCATCTTAAATTTCAGCATGAGTTCTCATTGGCAGCATGACATTAATAAATCATCAGAGGACCATTGATCAACTGACTTATTTAACACTGCACAAACAGCAAGAACTTATACTGGGCCACAAACCACACTCCATGCCTTTGCCATGAAAAGAGTTAATAATTTCACACTGACAGCTTATTAAGTTTTCTCTAGCTCCAGAGTTAATATGAAAAATATTTAGAAGAGGTTTATGGACAAAGGACAAGTCGGGTCAGGTCTGATTGAAGGTCAAGATGAGCTGTGAGTCAGTTACTGCTAGCTCTGTCCAAAGCCTCAGCTTCTCCACATGAAAAATAGGAGAAATTATTCTGGTCCTTATAATGTGGTTACACTTTGACTGGTTCCATCCCTTTCAATCCACTTTCTCCTTTTGCTGTAGGATAGCATTTCCCAAGTGCTGTAATCCTTAACCAATTATCTTAGACTTCAGTCTGACTCGGCTCATTACATGTTTCTCTGCTCTCCATTCCCTGCTCATCTTTCTTTGATGTTGCATTTTCATACATTACATTCCCCCCATGCACTTGTAGGATTCAGCCTATATTGGCCTTATTATAACTTTCACTATTTTCATAATGAACTGGCTCTGTTTTCTCATTTCATATAATGAAAAGAAACCACTGTCAAATAGCAACCATTAATAGCATGAATTTCTCCATCTCACTAAACAGAAACACTAAAATCTTCTGATAAATTTAGTAAAATTTGATCTGTGTCTCCTTCAAAACACCAGCCTGGCATTAAATTGGATCTTAGATTAGATTGGTCCTTGAGACTTCCTCTTTCCTCTAGGAAAAAAAAAAAAAACAGAAATGTTTGAAGAATGATTCAGCTCATAGAAGGTGAATCCTTACATACAGGGTGAGAGTGTGTGAACACCTCCATGGATCAGGGGAGCAGCCTTGAATGCTGGAGTCCTGACTTCATGTCCTTTATAGAAAGAACATCTACACAGGCTGTATTCTTCAGCCTGCCAAAAAGGTTACGAAAAGAAGATATGAAAAAAGGCCAGAAGGTCACAGCTGCCATGGAGAGGAAGAAGTGCCCATTATTTTATGATACCAAAAGGGTGGGCATTAAATGAAAGCAACATGCAGAGCCTCAGAAGGGACCATGATGGCTCTGCACACTGTGTTTATCCCAGTGTTACCTGCTGTCAGCCCGCAGACTGCAGGTATTGGTCTTTTGTAGAGGTTCAGTAGGCAACTGGAGAAGTTAATAGAAAACTAGCAAGGATTGCTAATGGGAAGCATCCAAGATACTAATTGTTGGACGCTTTTGGATGCCATTTTCTAGGCAATTATCACTTTTTTTTTTTCTCTTTTCTGTCACTAATTCCCAGACATCCAATTTTGGTCATTTTCAAGGACAACTGGGCTAAATGCACCTCTTGCAGAAGCTGGTAAGACACTTTTTATAGTCTTCAGTACCTCAGTTATCTGTCTAAAGCTGGTGGTGTGAATCTGTGCCTCCGTTTGCAATGTGTGGTTGTGGGTTCTGCATGGAGGAAGGTTTGTTCAGACCTGCTCCTGTGAGCTGAGTTGCACACAGGCATCAGCATTTGTTAAGGTAATGTTTCTAACATTGCAATAAATTTAGTTTTAAGCAAATGAACTGATAGAAATACCATTCGAGTGATCACATTTCAGTTCAGCAAAACTGGATTTCTTTTCATTTGAGACAGCTTTGATCTAATTTAGTGTCTTCCCACTGGATTTTTATTTCTCCCAGCCTGCACTGTGATGGGTTACATTCTGGTAAAATACACAGATATTTTCTAACTGCAAACCATCATGTTTCAGTGGTTTCAGCTTTTCAGACTGTTATCTGCGACTGTTATTACTATGCTATTGTAACCACCACTTTTTTCCAGATTGAATGTACTGCTATTCAAACTCTGATCCCGTGGATAGAGCTTGAACAGCACCTTTAATAGGATGGCAAATGCTATCTGTTAAACCAGGGTGGCTTTAAATGGTCAGTTTCTTTGTATACATTTACCACTGAAAAAAAAAAGAAAATGATATCTTTTATTTTACTAGTGGATTAATTGCATGGATTAGAATATTTAACCATTTTAAATCATGGAGCATGTATGTGCTAAATTGTTTGTGGGTCTGAATTTCTAATAACTTTTTTAATTGGAGGTTGAATTCAGGTTCAGATGGGCAGATCTTAATAACTATATAAACCACTAATCACACCGCTAGGCAGATCTTGATGTGTCTTCAATATTTAATTCAGTCAGATATCCTTAAATAATTCAGTGATTTTTAATTAAAGAAAATAGGGTATTTAGTTGATTTTTTTTAGGCTGGGGAATATTTATCAACATGATTCCATGCCTTTACTCTTCTCTAATATCTTTTTTTTTTCCCCCTGCTTGCTATTTTATGGCTTTTGGATAATCTCTTAGTGGCATAGTTTTCTGAAAAACAGGGACTTTGATTTGTAAATGTGAATGTGATCAATGAGAACCTCTGGATTCAATGTGTCCCTATTTATATTTAAATCCTTCCTCTCACCTGCTGTTTGTTGCTTTTTAGTTATGTCCGAGTCCCACTGGAGCTCAAAAAATTTAGCTGGTCCTCTCTAAACTCCCAGACAAGTTCTTTTCCCATGTACTCTCCTGTCCATGAAGCTTCTGATGTAAAACAGATTTAAGTTTGTGTAGAGCAGAGGTCAACATGAAAGCTTAAAACAAAACACCAAAAAAAAGCTGGCATTCAACTTTTAGCTCTGGTTCTTATTATAACTCAAAGCTCTATTTTAATAATTTTTAAATGGTAGTATTGTTCTACATTCATACCTTACCTTTCACTTCCACTGAATTTCTTAATGACTGTGATGCCCAGTTCAGATAAACTTCTAGACTAGCTGATGACCATTTGGATGTACTGCAGCCCCTTTTGCCACAAGGTTAAAATTGACAATTATTTTGCAGATTAACCTCTGTAAAGTTTGTTTTTATATTGCTTTAGGTTATAGCAAAGAGCAAAGTTTTCAACCCATTTCTCCCATTTCTGAGTAGTTATTTACACAGTCTTGACTGGTGAGCTTTTTGTAGGGGTAGTAGGACTAGCAGCTTCATGAGATCACTTCAGTGGTAGAGTTCCTAAAAGTTTATTGCTAAGTCCTTCTATTTATTGATTTCTTTTTACAGAACAGCTTTTTCAGTTCTGGAGCTTTGTAATAACGCAACCCTTTCTGAATACCTCAGTAAATAATCATGAATTAAGTGTTGAACTGAGATTAAATACTGCATGCTATGGCTCAGTGTGTAGGTCCATTTACCAGTGGTATATGCACATACCCAGCCTTCTGCATTTTTCAGTGCCTAATCAGATGGAAATACCAATTGGAGGTATAATTCAGTGTTGTGCTTAAGGTCATTAAACCCTGTGGTAATGGGTAAATCCAGAGCCTGCTGTGGCCCTATATGGCAATTTGGCAAAGATTTTGCTGAGCCTATGACAGTTGGACTAGAACTACATCCCTGTTAAGGGACGAAGCCCCACCACATGAATTTGCTGGATTTTAACTTATGTGGAACATACCTAAGGTGACAAGGATCTAAATCAAGTGTATGCTGGCCTGTCCTCTTCATCTAGGGAGAGGTATGTACCCAGAACAGCCCTAGAGCTGCTCCCTGGTGCACTTCAAGAGTGTTTGTCTTTCTGCTCTTCAGTTCAACATTTATATTGAACATACATTTCTGTGGAAAAGGTACTTTTTCCCCAGAAACTTCATTAATGGAAAATGTATCCCGAGAAGAGGTAGAAGGTAATGAAGATATTCACTGTAGTAATTAATTGTAAATAGAATGGTTATTATTATAAAATATTATTTTATTGAATAGACTATAAAGTGCAAAGTTATAAGGATTTAGGCCTTATCCTGTAGCAGGTTGGCAATTATACTGAAGGATATGGAAAGGATCTACAGCTTCATGGAAGCTCATAAAAGATTGTAGTTGGTATTCTGTCCATAACCAAGTCTGAGACTTTCTCTTAGCTGAGAATTTGGTATTAATTTAGCACGTCTTTTACTTCTAGATAAATGTGGCCACCTTTTCCTCATTGGTCAGTCATCTCCTGTCTGATAGAGATATCTTATTCATGGAGATGGAAAATGGGATAGTATGTGGAGAGCAGATAAAAAGGCACTGGTGAAATGGAGTGCTCTGAAAAAGTAGAGGGAGGTTTTTTTATGCCTGATAGCTAAAAGACCATAATGGCCCTAGGGCCTTCAAATGTGTTTGATTCTTCTGTCTGCAATATGGAATTTGAGCCCTTTGAGTGTTTTGGGGAAGGTCAGGTGGTGGTTAATTTTGAAGTTGTGTGCCACAGCTGTGTAAATCTTACAGAACCCCAAGAGGCCTTGTACACATAGTACAAACCTAGGAGATCTGAGGTGGACGTTGTAAGAGGCAGAGCTTTTATCATAGCAAAACTGTTGATGGCAAGGGAGAGTCATTTTGAATGAGTCTGAGTTGGAAGGAAAAAAGGAAGAAGAGAATGGACTGGTGTGAGATTTGGACCTAGGATGCCATGGGGTATTCAAGAAACAGATATTCTTTAGAATCCACTGAAGGTTTAAGATTATTTTAATACCTCTTGTTCCTTGCACATGAGCTTTGTAAATTATGACAAAATGTTGGAAATTTTGGAAATTTCCACAAATGCTGTTGTTAACCCCAAACTGCTTAAAAATCATTATTTCCATTCCAGAATTGCTTTAGATTAAAATAATAGAAACAATACATGCCATGCATATACGAAAAGTTAATGTGTCACATTTCCAAACATTCTCTGATATTATTAAGGGTTACAAACGTTGTGTTTTTATTGTTAGACTTAATATATTGCACATCCTCCATTGTTACAGACAAACACTAAATAACTGAGTCTTGCATATAATCTTGAGCTGGCAATATTGTCCAGATGGCAGTCTTTTTCCTCCAAACTGTGGCAATCTATCTTCTCCCTTGTTTCCATATTAATTACTCATCCACATTATTGTATGCTGATTAAAGCTAAAAAAACCCTAGTTTTTCCAGGTCCTGTTCCTAACCATTTTGCACTGCAATATTGAAACATGGTTGTTCGTAATCTTGAAAGTTTTTTTCTTATGATGTAATCACCAGGAAGATATTCTGATAATCTCTATTTAGAGTTAAAGGTGACTACATTCAGTCTTGTGCATCTTCAGTGGACTCTTTGGCCAATGTGACTGGTTACCATGTAAGAACAGGTAAATTTGCAGAACATGGTAAAAGACTTTTTTTTTTTCAGACATAAGAAAACTGCCATTTTACAAAATACAAAATTTCCTGCCTTTGCCTCCTTTGCTTTATATGCCATTGGAATGGAGCTTATCCTGCACAACTCTAGAAGTTAAGCTTCATATTTCAATAGACTTGCAATTCCTTTGGAAAGACACAGCTTTGAAACTACTACAGGTCTTCATCTGAGTGTTAGGTTGCATGCCTGTTGAAAGGAACATTATATTAAGAAGGTTGTTCATAGCCTAAATTTCCATTCATATCCATGGTTCTGGTAAGTGTTCATGTACTAGTGAAAGCTTTGGAACAACATAAATTCAAGGCATTACTGCATAAAAAGTGTGTCAATGCATTACATTTTGTTTGCTGGAGAGTCAGATTCTGTACCCTGTTCACATAAATAAATAGGTGTATATACAGAGCATTGGCTGGTTCCACTCACAAGTAGGACCATCAAGACAATGTCATTATTATGTAACATTTAAAAAGCTGTATTATAATTACTTTAACCTCTTTCTTCTTTTTTTTTTTCTTTTTTTTTTCTTTTTTTTTTTTCTCTTCAATCTATGTTAAGTAGGTGCAAATTTAGTCTTCAGAATCTCAAGTTTCAAAAGAAACATAACTCTGGATTTTGGATCATCTGACTTCCTTTTCCAGTGATGTGTCAAGTCCAGTATTTCAGTGTGAAACACTGATGTGACAGACTGTCATAATGCAATGTGTTTAACCGCCTCAATGATGCATCAACTGGAAGGAGTTCCCAAAGATTCAATTCACACATGCACACACACAAAAAATGAGGGAGAAACAGTTTGGGGAAGCGGAACATAAATCTTTTTCACATAGTTTGGCACAAGTTCAATTATTATTTGTAAATGTTCAATCAATTAGACCACTCGATTGTTTAACTTATAACTTTGAAGGCAGATTATCTTTTCCAAGAGAAAAGCTTCTCTTAATCAAGACCTTTTATGTTAACTGCTCCAGAAGGAAAATGCTACATTTGCCATAGGACATGAATAAAGATATAGGAGAAAAGTGCACTGTGATGTCCTTGGCTGAATTTCAGGAATGAGCTAGTTAAACCTCTAAATTCCCAAATTACATGCGCACACACACACAAAAAAGGAGCATCCACCTCTTTTTTTTTTTTTTCCTTCCATTAGTATTTATATTTCATAGAATTAGTCATCTAGTGACTTTAGCATATTTAATGTTTATGGTGGCAATTCAATATTAATTGTAGGTTGAGTCAAGTTTACAAGTTGATGAAACTCTTTTTTTTTTTTTTTTCTATTTTCAGAATACTTTGATTCCACAGTCTCACTTTCACACTTGTTTGACTAGTAACATACTTCAGTTTTAAACCTGGCAATTCCCATACAAGATAGCACAGTCTTCATAAATTACCAACTTCACTAACATTGTGAACCACAGCCTGATGACTTGGCTGGCATCTGGGTGCCATGGAGGGAAGAAAGGGAAGAATATGAAGATACAGAAATGGGAAGGTGATTAACACTGGGTGAGTACACACCATACATTGTTGTATTTCTTATGACTTTCCAGCTCTGTCATCATGAGGCAAAACAAATATTGTATTAAACATTCTTTCCTGCTTCAGGGATAGATCATGCCTGTTGGAGAGCAGGAACACTGGTAGATTTCCCAGCCCCATGATGGCACCAGAGGCATCAGTGAGATGCTGGAGCTGTTGGAATGTCCCCTCTGCAGAAGATAAACTGTCAGGGCAATTTCATTTAATACATTTTATGTGGACACATCAGAGCTATCTGCAGTCTGGGAGCAGATCAGAGCAGACCATGAGTGGCTGTGGTCCATTGATGAAGCAGTGACCAAAATATTGCTCAAACAGAAAGCTGGTTGCATTTACTCTCTCTCCTGTCAAAAGCAGTCGCTCTGTTGGCTGCAGAAGGAGTTTGAGTGAGCCCTGAACTTGTAGACCAAAACTAAATCATAACCAGAGTCTGTCTGAAATCTTGTCTGCCAGCTAGCACAACAGAAACTATGTCTGTCCAAGAGCTGCTGCTGTTGCATTAAGATGTACTGTAAAAATGAGCTGGCTTACTAATTCTGACTAAACACAGGAATCTTGGCTGACTGCATGTAACCTTTTCAAAAGCACCCAGATAACTTAGGAGCCTGAATCTCATTGTAAGTCAGAGAGCTGAAGGGTGACTAACATAAACAACAGTCTGAATCCACTGGGATTGCCTGGAACGGTCTCATAAATCTTAGAGCTTACCTTCTACCCAAGTTCTGGCTGTTGTACTTTGTGGAAGTTGCATAGTGGCTGTCTGAGAGTTAGACAATGCTTGGAAAATCCAGTGGCTGCTAATGTTTTTCAGCCTCCCTCCCATCCTCCCTCCTTTCTCCTGCCTGTTGATCTTCTCTGGAACTTTGCAACGGCCACATGATGTTGGTCTGTAGGTGTGTGGTGCTGCATGTATGCACCATGTGCTTCCTGAAGTGGTGGTGGCTGTGGACTGTTCTCACAAAGCATGCAGCATTCCAGCTCTCTTTACTTCCATGAGGACTTGAGGATTTTAAACCCATTAAAACAAATTACAAGAAAAACAAACATAACAAAACAAAAAAAAAAAAAAAAAAAAAAAAAAAAAAAAAAGGCAAAAGAAATCCTCCACTACGGAGCCAAATAGCAACATGTGGCTGGAAGATAACAGAAACTTACGTGCAAGTGCAAAAATTAAATTTGGAAATATGAAAATGAGGGAATGAGGGGAAATTTTTTTAAGTGAAAGGACTGATCCACTTGTTGCTGGAAATTACATAGGGCTTTATTTCCTTAGCAGTCCATCTCAGAAAAAAAAAAAGTAGAAAAAAACCCCATGTCCATAGCTAAGAAGCACCATCACAGTACTCTGTCCTTTTGATTGGCTTTTGGTGGTGGGAGCCTTTTGCAAAACTTTGTAGCTGGCCTGAAAAATAACACCAAAAAAAAAAAAAAAAAAAAGGCAAAAGAGCACAAGAGAACAAAATATGCTGAATGCAGATGGTGCACTCTTTCTGACTTCCTTGATCTGTCCCCAGTCTTGCCACAATGTCTCACATCCTACCCGCCCCCCACACCCCCAGAGAAACACTGCATTTATTTTAAAAGACTGTTTCTTTATTTTCTTTCCACATCTCCTCCCTCCATCTCTCTTCTCCCTGTCCATAGCCCACATTTTTGACAGATATTTAATGTAAAAATGGTTACCTCAACTTCTTGCAGCCTCTGCCTCTGCTCTGTGGTGGTTTAAACAAGCTGCTTGATGGCTGAAAAAAAAAATCAACAGTGCTCAGCAACAAGTCTGGTTGTCTCTGAGTCACATCAAGCTGGAGTTCACAGTTAAGAGCTGCCTCCAGGAGCAGCAGAGAGATAGAGATACGGATTCCAGTGGCAAAGATGCAGGCTGCTGGGATCACCCTGTCCTTTCACTTGGTAATGAGTCAATCTGTATATACAGAGCAGTAAAACCAAAATAAATCACCCATAATCCTGTAATTTTTATTAGTCCTCAAAAAAATCAAGTTATTGGAGTATTCTTGAGTAGGGGAGAAAATAACTAGTCTTCCTCTTATACAAGGAATGTATGAATTTTAAGAATATTAGAAAATTAATTGTATGAATTTTGCCTGTATTGAATTTCAAAGTTCATTGGGCTGGGACTGTGTCTCATCAGGGGCCTTCACTGTGTGAGGTGCAAGTAGAAAACAGGACTAATATTCCACTATATGTAGTACAGTGATAGGGAATAAACTTTTATTTTAAGGTAACTGGTTCAAGCCTGTGTGTGGAAGCTGTCCTAACTTTGGAAACAATCACAAGCCTTGTTTGCACATAAAGACACCAAATGTTTGAGGTGCAAAAATGAGCAATGTCCTATTGAGTTGACTTAGCAGAATACATCCCAAAACCTGCTAGTGTTCTGAGTCTAAGGCTGCATTGTTTGCCTTTTAAAACACCAGTAAATATTAAAAATATATATTCATTCATTCATTTATTTATTATTATCTTTAACATTACCAGTAAAGACAACTTTCCATTTAAAAATCAATAAACAGTCTAACATTGAAGTGATTTATCAGTCCCATGCTATAAAGCAGGAACCTTTTAGAGGGGAGCAGGACTCTGCAATGCACCATGAAAGGCAACAGATATGTTATTCATTCTTTAGCCATCAAAAATAATTAAAGAATCGTGGTCCAACCTCCTTCTGACTCCTCTCCCATCTGACTAGTAGCAAGTTGTGCTTCAGAATATGCTATTATAAAGCATACTCTTCCCACAATTTGTGCTCAGATACTATTCTCTACTTGTTTCCTCTTATTAGACCTTATTTTCTCTGCTTTCCTTTCTATATGTTTACTTTTTCTTTATAATGTTTCTCACATTAAACTTTTTTCTTCCAGCTGACTAGCTCCTTTCCAATAATTTTCACTAAGCAATGACTATAATAATTGGCCTACTACCAAACCTCTCTGATTGACCACTGCTCAACTTCAGTGTCTTATACCATCTCATCTGTACAGATCATGTACCTTAACTTGTCTTAATTTTCTTCCAACACAGTTGTTCTAACCACTTCTCCTGGCTTGCACAGGGCAGCTGATCATATTCAGAGACAACAGAAGGCTGAGTTCTTTGCAGGTTTGTGCTACCTGCTTGTTTCCTGAAAAAGAAGCTGATGAGTTTCATCTGCTCCCTACCATACTTAAATCCAGGTATTAATTCAGTATTTAATATTGCATGAGTAGAAGGCCATTATGACAGAGACTATTTCTTTTTTAAGAGTGCACAAAATAGTAAATGCTTTGCCTAGTCTTAGTTGACTCCAGAGAGGTGGGAAAGTGGAGATATAGACACCTCCATACCTTATTTGAATATTTCAGTAATGGCAAAGGATTGTTCTGGTCCATCCTGCACCTCCCTGTGACACTGTGAATGCAGTGAACAGCTTTGAGTTACTGTGAGCACTGGAGTAGATTATCCTTCTCTGGCTTGTCAAAGGCTTGGTGGAGATCTAGTCAATCAAAGTACTGTGCACAGTGAAACCAAAGACAAATCAGACTCATTCTTTAATACACTGAGCATTCATCACCATTTTTCGGATCACATTTCTTGGAGTGATTGTTCAAAGAAGGCACAGATAAAAAGTAAAGGAGTCCAGTTCAGGTGTATAACATACTTGCCATGTGGAATACAGAGAGGTTGTAAAAAATACGCAGAATTACCATGCAGTAAGTTAAGAAAGTTCATACTTCATATATTAAATAAACAGCTGTCCCTCTAGAGAAGTACACACACACAGACTCTATGTTAACGTTCAAAAAAGATACAGGTTGGAGGTAGCTTCAAATGCCTGTAAAGACTTTGTTGTCAACAGACTCACAGAATAACATCTGTCATTGTAGAAATGAGATCAGTGATCAAAAATGTTTTCCACACTTGCAAAAGTAATAAAGCAAATCCTGCAATCTCTGCCTGATCACAGTAGTAACTCCTGGCCCTGACTCTCCATTCTAATGACATTTTAAGACATAAGTCTTGCTGTGTGGGTCAGAGTATTTTTTAACTTAATAATACAAACTTTGGAAACTTGAGGAGGTCTTCAGTGGGATTCTCCCATGGGCACTATGACCAGAAGTGGTTTACCAGCATTAATGAGAGAAAAATGGGGTTTGTGATGTTTTCTCAGTTCTTTGCTCTTTTTTGGAAAAACTTTGGAGTTATCTAGCATTTATAAACAAAGCAAAAAACAACACCCACCACCACTACAAAAAAAAAAAAAACAACACAAAAACCTAAACAAAAACAAACAAAAAACCCCCCAACCAACCAAAAATCCAAACAAACAACAACAAAAAACCCAAACAGAAAAAAACCCCACCACCTTCTGCTCTCTAGTTCAGTTAAAAAAAATTCTGTAAATACAGCTCAAGGAAGATTAAATGTGAGAGGTACTATTAGGAATGCTACAAGGTGAGAACTACTATATTGTACCAGGGAAATGGTCCATATATTACAGCACCATATCTCTGACAGCAACTAGGGTATTCAGTTAAAGACACAAATTTCTGTGATAGCAAATGATGCCTATACTGCTCCAGAGTCAGGTCTCCTCATATCTGTCAGTAATTCCAGTTAACTGTTGTAATGCTGGAGATCCTTATATTATACAGACATCATGTTTCAGTGTTTATTCTGTTGGATTTAATTGTGTTATTGACAGCCTAAATAAACAAACTGAGGAAAAAGGGGGATTTCTTTTATTGGTTTTGAATTTGCATCACTGCATTCTAACTCCTTGTCCCTGTTTTACAAAACAAGAGGAACAGAAGCAGTAGATCTATATTCTCTCAAACAGCCACGGTTTCACATACTTTTTATCATGTTCCAGAGGAAGCTGTGCTATTGTTTTATACAATGCCAGTAGTACCACAGGACTGTGAAACGGTTCTGTGAAACATAGTTCCTTCTATTCCTGCTGTTATAATTTCCTAGGACTTTAGAAATGATCCTGAGCCCAAAAGGTTGGATTAAGATCTTCACTTCTTCAACAGTTGAGGTCAGTGGCTCCTGTCATTTGGTTTGCACTTCTTCTTACTCAGTATGAGACAGGTTACAGACTTCCCTAACCTAACAAGCAAGCAGGTCTTAAAGGCAGCTATTTCTGCTGTTGTGCCCTTAATGAGTGAGCCCTAAAGAAAGTAATTATCTTATCTCTATATAGCATCAAAACATGAACTCAAGACTTTCTGTAGTTGTAAGAGTTCTTCCCTTATGCTGGGGTTTTGGAGTAAACTATGCACCT
Organism: Corythornis vintsioides; assembly: GCA_025447755.1. NCBI lineage: Eukaryota > Metazoa > Chordata > Aves > Coraciiformes > Alcedinidae > Corythornis > Corythornis vintsioides. Next base: position 154,818 of record JAOEGS010006039.1, on the reverse strand, counting down.
GATACTACTCAGACCCTAATTACTGTAAGTCAGGCACTTATTTCTTTCTGGAAGAAACCCTTTTGTGTTATGAAAATACAGAAATGTCTAACTGACTGAATTCCATATAAAGAAGGAGGGAAAGGAGCCACACATAACTTGAGTTACTCGATCATAAGGTATTTTTATTCAATTGAACCCTTTAGTTCAGATTAGGATCATAGCTTCCTTTGAATGTACAAGTTACTTTGAGTTCTTAGTTCAGTGTTGAAAAACTAACACTTCTAGACACCCCTGACATGTTAAAATAAAAATCCATTAGGAATTTCTGAATTTAAATCTCACTGGAAGGTGTAATTTACAAAAATGCCTGTTTATAGTGTATATGAATCTTTACAGGAGAACAAGAACACAAGTTAAGGCAGCATTGGAAAAGTCTTACTTGTATTTTACATCTTAATATTGAGAGGAGAAGAAGAACTGTGTGTTATAGCAAACAAATTTTCAATGGATTCTGAGGAAACAGTGGAAAAATTGCACTTATCATGAAGAGCGGTATGTGCATTTTTTCTCCTTATATGCCTCTGTTGCAAGAGGCATTTGCACCAAAGTCAAATTCTTTTGGAAGACTATTGATTTATGTATTTATTTCGACATATACGTCAAGAGAAGTATAATGTATTTATTTATAATTTAAGAGTCATATCATAATATGACGGAGTTTTTTATGCTTTTACTCCTCTGGCTTTAGAAAGGCCAGTGTTTTAACAGATGGATAAGTCAGAACTGACCAGGAAGAAAAAAAAAAAACCCACCAAACTCCTCTGAAACTAATACATCTCAAGGACGCTGTAATTATTTCCTTCTCTGTGACTTAGAGCAACATATTGAAAGTTAATAAAGATAAATGTAACATTTACCGGGTAATAAGAGATTGTGGAAGGAAATAAACAAACCTAGGATACAGTGCATCTAAGTAAACACAAAGGTTGTAAAACCTTCAAACTCAAATATCAAGAGCACTGCAAATTAATGCTGCACACAATAGACCCTTTGGAAGCTAACTTAATCCACCCCCATGTATCTACATGAGGGCCATGCATAACAATGCATGAGCTGGATTTCCATTAGAGTTTCCTCTGCAGGCTGTCAGTTGTTTGAAGAAATAACAATTTCCTAGGCATGAAAGCTTTTTCAGAATGTTCCCACTGATGTGTAATAAAAGTGACTTTACTTTTTTTTTTTTTTTCTTCCCCCCTCTCCCTCAGCCCCTCCCCCCGAAACGTGACTTTGGGGGAGAAGAAGATGGACTTAGACCCTCGCCCCCCTACCAGTTTACCTTGCCTGGATTATCAGTGCAGGTGTTAAAATAATTGAAGGTGTGGTAAGAGATAGAACCCCTAATAGCTTTTCCTATATGGAGATTACCTAGGTAGAGAATGCCAGAGTACCTGAAGAATAGGCATGTGAGTACCTTATTAACATAGCACCATTCAGCGGCAGCTGCATATCTGGAAAAAAAAACCCTTTAAAGAGCCTATTCATCTATGTTAATGGGCCCATTGCACAGTACATTGTGTGGGAAATTAAGTCTCTGGCTGTGAACTTCCTGTGCTGTGCAAGCTGCCTTGACTCTTTTTTATTGCTTCAGTGTTATTATCTCCTCCTGGAAATAAAAACAATCATGTTCTCACATTTGAGAAGCCAAAACATTCCCAGATAACAAACTGGTTGAAAGTTTCTTTTGTTTCCCTTATTAAGTGAAAAAATATGTTTTGAAATTAAAGTAAACCCTAAATTAACATCAAAGCCCATCAAATTAGCTGAGCTGTCATACGCATGACAATGTTGGGTTTTCTTTCTTTTTTTTTTTTTTTTTTCCTCCTGTGTAAAATACACAATCTAAATTGCTTTCCTATTTATTGTTCCTTCCTTGGAATTAATTTTTGCCACAAAATATGTTAATTTATTCAAATGAGACATGATTTTTGAATGTTTCACTGGCAAAAGAACTGCTTTCCTGCTGAAAGACTAAGATAGAAAATACAATTTGTTTGAAAAGTATTTCTCCAAAATATAGCTGGTTGCCATTTTAGCACAGAATTGACTAATTCTTGAAAAGAAGATCTGGGAAAGTGTATCAAAACCCAGGAAATTTTGCTTATTCAACATATTCTTAAGATCATTTTTAAATCTGGGAGTAATATATGATGTCGTGCCGCCTGTATCACCTTTGAGGAATAATTATCATTAAATAGTTAAACAATATTTCATCCTTTTTTTATGATCCAAAAGCTGCGTGTTGCATCATCGTCATCATCATCATTATCTTCATGATGTTGATAGAAGAAAGGACTAATGATCAATACTAACTGATTACAACTCAATTAAGGAGGATCTTTTCAGTGTAATTTTTTTTCTTTTAATCTTCCCTCTTCCAGTCCTTCTGCATCTTCAAGTTAAGTTAATGTGTTCCACTATTTAATGTGTTTAATGAGCATACTGGTATATAAGTAAAAATCATAATTTAATGTTCATTCATCATTCCAGGGTGAATACTCCACTTCCCTTAGACAACCGCAATATATAAAGACCATAAAAAAAAAAAAAATCCAATTCTTGCTGTTAAATTTTCTGAGAGCTCTTGATGTAAATTGCAATTCAGCTCCTCATATAGCAGCTATCTAGAAGCACTCTAAAGATGTCCAGGAAAAGTATCAGTTACCAAACATCACTTCATCTAGTCTGTTTGTACAGACTTCCCTTGCAGCTTTACAATTGTTTTTCTTCAAATGTTATCTGTGAAGTCTTTGGGGCAGGAATGGTTTGATACACACAGAACCTTGCTCTGTTTTCTAGAGTGCTCAACAGTGTTATCGTAACACAAATTGTTGCTGTTGCTGGTAGGGACTTCAGTTGGGTATCTGCAGTTCTGACAAGTGGTAACACAGTATTATCAGAGAGTAAATCAATATTTCATATTAGTTAATGATTTAATTATGGAAATCCTTCCCTTAATGCCATTTTTTAACTAAAGTCACCATAAATTGTTTTCTGTTCAGCTCATCTTTCAGTGGCACTCAAGTTACACCTTCCTGACATTTAGATATTAGAATATTAAACAGATTTCTCTTTCCAGTCCAGTCCAACACTTTGTTCACAACACAGGCCATCTGGGAATGTCTACCCATTAATGCTCTGGGAGGCACTGTTAAGACTTTGCATATTTTAAGAAGTCAGAGAAAATGAGATCTGTAGGAAGACCAACACATCACATACACACACATTACATCAGTAGATTTTACATCAACATTATTATTTTTTTTTCCAGTAGTATTTTGCATTATATTTTCCCCCTCTGATCACATATTTTTTTAAGACAAGTTGCAACATTTTTTTTTTTATTTTTTTTTTTTAATATAGCTGACATTTTCTGGGTTGTAGAGTGTGTTTTTGAGAGTTTTAAAAATATGTGGTGAAGTTCCAGGCTACTTATTCCCATTTAATCACTTTTATACAGCAGTGTTATTTTTTCTATAGCAAGTGTGCTGTTGGCATTTCAAGAATCACAGAGAGGCCAGTAATTTGGGTGCAAGCAAATTTTTTTTTTTTTTTAATGGTTCCTGTAAAGATAATTCAGATTAATGGGCCATTTCCAGTCTTGCTAACTTACTAACTGGCTATGTGCTCTAGGTAATCAGGGTGACATTACTGCCGGCACAAAAATGACATCTCGTCATCAGAAATTTTCTTCATTGGCACAGAAAATGCCAGGCACATCACCTCTGACTGTGTGGCCACCACATCTATTAACCTTATTGATTTGGAGTCATGCTGTGCCACACTGGAAAACTACTCCCTGCTGTAAGACTCAAGTGGATCAATCTTTAACCATGAACAAAAACTCAATAACAAAATGTAGTAGGCACCTTTCTCCATTAAGTATTCCTCGAAGTAAATTACGTTAGAGAACATCACCATGAGGAACTTCCCATGGGATTCTGTGATCTCCCAGATATTAAAAGTGAAAAATAGCAAAACAGGAAGGAAAAGCTATGCATATTGCTAAATATGCTTTATATCACTTGATTTTGTTCTCAGATATCTTCCTATAATGATATTTTAATGTTGCTGTAACTCAACTCCCCTTTCTAAATTTTAAAAATCGAACTTATTGTTTGTTTTTAATGATCATTGTCTCTGGAAAGTCATACAGTGACAAACAGTTTTGAAAAAGAAAGTTTTCTCTCCAGTATGAACCCTTCAGCATTTTTTATTAGCACTTATTTTTGAGACCCTTATTGTGATGGGGCTTGAAAGTGAAACAAGCCATCTAACTCCTTTCAGCCTCATACAGTTAACAAAGACCAAAACAAAAGGAGTTCCAGAGCTTCATATTTCCTGGCAAAAGATAGAGGACTGCAGCAAGCCCCATTCATATTTAAATGTTGCAGCCTTTGGAATTGAAAGTCCATCTTTCATGTTATCATTTCCGTTCCTTACTTTTTTGTTGGTGTTTGCCAGCAATGAAAACTATGTCCCAAATTTAGTGTGACTCTTCAGTCTGCAGAACTTCTGTTCCTTGAAAATATTTCTTGTCACAGACAACTGAAGCTATCTTAAATAACATTTGCACATTGTTGTAGTTTTTAATTGTCTTAGAAAACTCGTTTAAGACAATAAAAATGTGGTTACAACTGCTTGTGCACATCTGAAAATGACTGGCTACAGCTGAGTAAGTTTTATTAAAGCCAGTGGAACCCCTCCCCTCAGGAAAGATTACTTACATGAGTAAGGGGTACAAGAAGGGACGTGATCATTTATATTTCTCAGTACTGTGACAACAGTATTTTTGCCCAAGGATCTGAGCTGAAAATTTGGCAGCAAAAACCTACAGGCATAGGTATTAATTTTGCATTGTTTTTGGTGTTAATGAATAGAGAAAAGTTCATTAAAAGTACTCTTTGCACTGTGTTCAGTCATGCTGGATAACTACATATTTATCTATATTACCTATTTTAATATTTTATTTCAAAATATTTTCTGGATTATGCAAAGAAGGAAAAATAAAATGCAGTGACATACTAGAAAATATTATCAGTTACTTGGAAAAAAGTGATTTATCAAAGCCACATAGAAGTCTGGAAAGTATTCTTTTTATTCCTTAGGAAATAACCCTGGGTTTCTAATTAATATCATGAAATTAAGGCCATTTATCTGAAAAACTGAAAAAAAGATCTATATATGCTCCAAAGTTCAGTGTTTGTCCCTGAGCTCTAACATGGGATAGACTGTGTGAAAGTCTAACATGGGATACACCATATATCATCTCTATTTAGAGCCCCTAGGCAGGAAGTATGATAAAAAAAATAATCAAAATTACTGTTTTTCTTTACTGAAAGCCCTCTAAGGAATTCATTGGAATGAGTTCTGTCTGCCCATCTAATTGATAATTATTTAATTAGCAATTTATAATGATAATGGGATTTTACCCCCCACCAGTCCATCTTGTCTGTAAGAAAAATATAAGTAGACAACCTTATGTATTACTTTACCACTTTTGGCAGTTGGCATAAGATATTGTGGGCCAGCGTTGCGATTCCCTACAGTTAAACCATAAAAGCAATGTATTCATATATTTCCTTTGCCCACAGTGTTTCCTTTTCTCATTACTGTGGGTGACTGGCATTCTCACAATGTGTGTGGGTGCACAGGCTTGTTGTGTCACCATGGACAGTTCTAAGAGCAGCTTCATTAGTTCTTTTTACAACAAAAGCTAGGGTTTTTTTCCTGCCTTCTCTTTCTTTCCCTTAGTTGGCATGCGGGTTGAATTTTTCTTGGACCCCCTGCTTGACTTTTTTTTTTTAGAGTTCCTTTTGAACAGTGCAGCAGTGTGAACACTAGGAATTGTAACTGATAGACTGTTTGCAGGAGAACTCATGAAAGTTCTCTTTGTTCACTTCACATCAACCAGGTTTATGCAGACCCTCCCCCACCTCAGCCAAACAGGGAAAAGGAAATCCACTTTTAATTATACATTGATGGGAATCACTGTATAGTGAAATTGCATAAAGTGGAGAATGCCCACTTTATCCTCTTTTATCTAAGAATCCAAAAGAAGCATTGGTGTAAAAAAAATGGATATGCAAGCAAAGACTCCCCAATATATAGCTAGGCCTGACTAATTTAAATCAATTTACCAACTCCACTTCCAGTTTTGATAAAAGTTTTCAGCTGTAGCTTTGCACTGTGACTGTCTTGTCTTTAGACCTTGAGCTTGGAAGGTCTTATTTTTGAGACCTTACAATTTATTTATTTAAAAAAAAAAAAAAAAAAAAAGCTATTTTGTTTTGGGTTTTTAATGTGAAAAGGAAGCTTTGCAATTGTAAGGCATTTTCAAAATTTGAGCTGGTGATATTGATGGGGTTTTTTCCCTTTTTTCTCCCTTAGACAAGCATATTCAAAGAATTGTGTAGAAGAATCCTAATGGTAAAAAGAAAAGAGATCTGTCTGGTGGCAGAATTAAAAGATTACACAACCTTGTGAGAAGTGTAAGTAAACAAGAGAAGCACTTTGTGTTGTTTTATGTTGTCATACCCAGTAAAATTAATGGAAAAATTATCAGCAGTACTACAGAGACCTCTAAGATTATAAATAATTTTAGTAATCTGCTAATAAATATGTAATGTTAATTCTCTTAGACTTTTTAAAATTAATATCACAAGATACCATCAATATAGAGATGACAATGCAGGATATTCAGTTTTACTGTGTATACTATTAAAGTTTACTATGGTTATATTCTCCTTTGAATCTTCCAATAGAGAAAAGAAATACTAGTAGTTTTCTCAAATATTTAGTCAGGAGAGGAAATTTTTTTGACAGGGTGCTAGAATGTAGGGGTTTCTATTCTTTCTTAAATTGCTTTAGCTTAGTTGTCTAATTAATTTATTTTATATACAATTTGAGCAACTGTTTTTTTAATATTTCCTGAGAAAAAAAAATGTTAATGCCTGTGAAAGAAGTGTTGTGAAGTCCAAAGAAAGATCAGTCTATCTAGAAGCAGCTTATGATACTTACAAGTAGACAAGAAAAATATTAGCTAAGGATATTATTAAGCAGAGTAATTTAAAGAGACTGGGGGGCAAAGGAAAATATCTTCATGGATGTTAGGAGGCATTTTGGCCTGCCAAATGAAAGAAGGAAGGTGATGTTGATAAATTTCACCTCAAAGACAAAATCCTGATTACATCAAGGTCAACACACCAAGGATCCACTGCACTGGGGATGGGCCCATGTTTTAGGCACACATCTCAGTATAGAAATAACCACTAATACTGGCATATACTCCTCTGCTGCGTGATAGAGTAACAAATGCATGAATATTCAGAATAGGACTTCTCTCTCACTACTATCCCAGATTTTTTTCCAAGAGTCCTTTAAAATAAGGGTTTTTTTCTTCCTCAGCTTTGTAGAAGAGCAAAGCATGTAGGTGTAGCCAGGAATGTGAGGAGCTGAATGAGGCAGTGATTAAAAATTATATTGGCTTAAAGGAACTAACTTGGAACTTGTGCATGACTAGTCAACTGTCTGGAGGATCTGGTAAACAACAAAACTGCCTCGTACTTGATAAGCATCTACTGAAATCCTTTCCTCACCTGCAGTCCCCAAAATTATCTGCAGAAGTGTGTAGTAACAACAGAAGTTTTAAAAAGACCAGGATTTTTCCATTATTTGTTGTCTTTTTTTATCAGAGCCAAGAGCTGTCATGAGTTTCCGATTTGAAAATAAGTTTGAATCCAAGTTTGTGAGATTACATTATTAATTCCATCAAGGATCTGCTGTACCAGAATGGGAACAACAGAATTTCCCAGATGCTTACAGTTTCAAAGAAGCAATAAGGAAAAAAAGGACATTTTTAGAGCTAAACACTAACTCTTTTGGATATTTTTTTTTTGGCAAATCAAATATATCTTATGATGTTATACCACATGAGGCAATTTTTAAAGGTTCATTGATCAATCCCCTGAGAAAGAAAGGAAGGAATCTTAATACACAAGATCCTAGTCTGATCCCAGGACTGAATCTAAAATTATTCAGAATAGGCAGCAAGAGCTTCCAACCAAATGAGCTTTCACTGTGGCCAACCACAAAATGACACAGAAGTGTAGAAACTAAGGCCAAAGTAGCTGTGGCAGGAGTAAATATTCATTTAGGTCTGTGAGGCTGAACCATGCAAAGAAGCCTCAAGAAAAAGACTACAGGGGAACAACTGATGCACAGCAGGAGTTGCCTGGAAGTGGCACCTCTATGCCCGCTGTGAGGGAATCATCCAGGGAGAAAAAGATGGGAATGAAACTGACTTGGGAAAAGGGTGAAGGGGAGGGTGGGGGCTGAGAATAAAAAGACAGCTTAGAAATATTTTTAAAAGTAAATGTTAGGTTTGATTGTTCTGGTTCGCTTCCTTCTTACCTCCATACTGGAGGTTTTTTAAGAGAGTCTTCAAAGACCAGTCTGAGGTTTGCTGCTGAGAGGAAAGCCACTGAGATGGATAATGTTCTTACAACAAAAGAGATTTTTTTAAAAAACGTAGGAACATTTTCTTGTCATGACTGCGTTGTCTGGATTTTCTATAGCTCTCCTAGCAATAGACCAGGGCCACTCCTTGCTTTCAGTGAAGTTATTCATTCATTTCCTCCCTCATTCAGCTTAGAATCAGGATTTTTTTCTTTAAAGTTCAGAAAGATGTAGTTCAGCAAGTTTCCTTCTGTGGAGAACTTAGGAGCACTGTTTGAGAGAAAAGCCCTTGAGGCTGACATGCTTTAGTTGGAGTTCTGCTGAACTGAATTTGCACATTAAGTACTGTACCTTCTCTTGCCTGCTAAAGCGTCCCTTGTTTAAAACTACATGTATGTGTAAATAAAGGAAAATGGGATACAGCCTCAGGATTTATGCTGTGTCATCTGTGAACAGGCCCTTTGGTCTGCATGGGGAGCCAAGAATTGCTGGATTGTGGATATGCAAGCTATACTGTCCTTTCTCAGTGGTATGCTCCTGAAACAGTGATTGAGAAGGCAGACCCATACCACTGGAAAATTCACCAAGCCAAACTTCTCACAGCTGGATTTTTCTAGTTTAAGCTTACTTTGGGACCAGGGTTAATGTAAAGCAGATTTAACATATGTAAGATATAAGCCCCTAAATTCTTCAATAATCTTAGGTCTCTCTGCAAGAGCATTCTGTTCCATATAATGAAATATTATTATTAATAATGAGGAGACAGATTTGTACCTCTTACTCATGTTGATGAAATATTGCCCAAGTGCACAATCCTCACAAAGGTAAGGATGTGTAATTGGCCTTTAGACTCATAAGTAACACAATTAAACACTCATCTTGAGAAGATGATACAATCACTTCCAGTCTTTAGTGACAGTTTTCAGGCAACTGAAATGAGAATTTGTCCACTTATTTCTATACTGTGCTTGGTTGCCTATATCCAAGAAAGCTGGCTTCTATTAATGGAAAAGCCTTTGACAGTGACATGTCTCTTTTTGCAAGAATCTGAATAGCAGTGACAGTTCAGGAACCCTGTTTTGATACTCACTGTACATTTTTCTTTTCTCCTTAGTTCAGCCATACTCATTCCATTAAGCTGGGTCAGTTAGGTCAGGCAGCCTTGTAATTATCTCCCAGGACCAAAGCTCTGGCTGAACTTTTAGTTCAGGACATTGTGTCTTTGCTGGGACCTGGTGGGGTTATCCTGCATTTCACTTCAAAATTATGAGGACCAATTCTTCCGTGCTTGTGTATATTTTGTATACCTGCCAAGTCCTCTCCTTCCATTCCTTCAGGTAGTCTCAGAAGTGACTGATTATAAATGCTGATCTGACTCTGTAAGCTTTCAGCAGCACACCTGAGGTTCTCGTTTGCTTTCATGGTGAACAGTTTTTCTTTCTTTCTTTGACTTTTTTGAGGAACTGATTCCAAAGATTTTATTCACAGTAGTTAACAGGTGTGAATTGGTGTTTGCTAGCATAAGTGTCATGCTGGGTAGCCCTTTGTTCCCTTCCTGCTGCTTCCCTGCTCTATTATGGCAAAACTTACTTTAATAGGACTTTTTAAAAATGGTTTGCAGAGTGTGTATTTTTAAAGCATATTATGGAATAAAAGTGAATACCTATCAGAAAAATGTGTTCCTGTGAACCTCTAACAATTGAACCGATCCCTTGATTTCAATGGACACACTCCAGAACAAGGGACTTGTACCACCTGAGCAGGAGTGCTAGAATCTGGCCCTCAACAGATGCAGTTTTGTTTCCACCAGCATGTGCCAATTAAAATGATTCTGCTGTAATAAAATATCAGGAGACAGAAAAGGAACCGTTGTGAATTGAGGCAACACTGAACAGTTAAACATCTTTTTGGCTGACACAGATCCCGTGCTCCATTGGTGATCAATGGTAATAATGACATCTACTTTCCAAGGTAGTGCAGGGCTGCTGAGGTCTGATTCTGATGCCAGTGGCTGGTGTGAGGTGTTCAGGGATATTCAAAGACCATGTTGGATGGGCGTCAGGAAGATCTGAAACCACCAGAGATGTGGAGCAGTAATAATAGGAAAAGTGGTAAGAATGACACCATTTCCAGAATGTCTGAATTAAGAAGGAAGGCAGGAGAGGCTGAGCTGTGTTTGAAATACTTCGTCAGCTCAGTACCAAGTAATTGTACACCATTTCATCTACTACTGCCATGAAAATGGTAATGAACAACTGAAAAATTTAGTTCTACAATTCTTAAAGAGTGTGGGTATAGACAAGAAAAAAAGATAAGTTTCTTCTGATAAGTATTTTCCTTTAGACAGAAATATATGAACTGTTAAGTCTCCAAATCTACACCTGCTTCAAGCCTTTGTAACATGACCCAACTTCATGGACTTTTCTCTTGATTTCCATAATTTGAGTGGAGACTGAATCCTACACTCATATCTGAAGAAAATTCTTATTTTAAAAAAAACCCTAGAGATAAGAATGTCTATGCATTTTGGATTTTTTTGTTTTCCCATTTCTCTTTACTGTGTCTAATGTTGTTTGTTTTAATAAGAACCATAATGTTTGTATTTGATGAGTCTTTCAGTAATTACAATTCCATTTCTGTACTGGTAGCTGTGACTGAATTTCAAGCTGATTTCAGTGTTACAAAATTTACAAGATTTTACTACTTTAATTGTGATATTTGCCCATCATAGCTAATTTTTTTTTTTCTGTTTTTCTACTTGGGAGTTTTCTTTCTAGGTTTATTTTTTTTTATACATGTCTGTTTAAAAACTGATTGGGACGGAAGATATGTGACATCAAACAGCACAAGAAAACAAAACATAAAAAAAAAAACAACCTAACAAAGGAGTTGTAAGAACAAAGTAAAAATGCATATAAAAAAGAGGAATTTGCTACATCTCTGATGTCCCAGGGTACAGTACTTCTATACTTGTTTTTTTACTTCTTATTTTCTTAATAGATTTTGCATCAAACTTTTCCAAATACCTGGTGCTGGAAGAAGCAGAAATGTCATAAAGAGAAGAAAGGTTTATCCTTTGAGGTAGAAAGCAATTCAAAACAGAAGGTCTTTGTGAACCTACAGGAGTTCATACCCAGTAACTGTATAAAAAATAGTGTGTCCAGAAGTAGTAGAAAAGTGATCGTGCCCCTGCACTGGGCACTGGTGAGGCCACAGCTCAAGTATTGTGTTCAATTTGGGGTACTGCAGGATAAGACAGACACTGAGGTGCTGGAGCAGGTCCAGAGAAGGTCAACCAAGCTGGTAAAGGGTCTGGAGAAAATGTCTTATAAGGAACAGCTGAGGGACTGGGATTGTTTAGTGTGGAGACCTTATTGGTCTCTACAGCTCCCTGAAGGCAGATTGTAGTGAGGTGGGTTTTGGGTGTTGGTCTTTTCTCCCAGGTGAGTAGTGAAAAGCCAAGAGGAAATGAGCTTAGTGTTGTTCCAGGGGAGGTTTAGGTAGGATATAAAGAAAAAACTTTTATTTTGCTGAGAGAGTGATGAGGCCTTGGAACAGGCTGCTCAGGGAGGTGGTGGAATCACCATCCCTGGAAGTGTTCAAAAACCATGTAGATGGTTCAGGACATGGTTTAGTGGTCCTGATAGTATTTAGTATAGGGTTGAACTGGATGATCTTGAAGGTCATTTTTAACCTTAATGATTCTGTGATTCTATGATCTGGGAATCAAATCTAGAAGATCCTTTTTGTAAAGTTAGGCATTAGAAATGATAAACCAATTTAACCAGTGTCAGGTGAAATGAAAAGCCTGGCAGAAATGAGCTATTGTAGAAATTATTTTTAAAATAAAACAGGCTTTTGTTGAAAGTTAAATATTTTGCAACAATTTTTTTTTAACAAGAGTATTTGCTTTTTCTCTAAAGTCCAATATGCATGCTGAAGGAGGAGGAATGTGGCCCTGTATCCCCTCCCCACATTCAGATTCACACTTCAACATCCAGAATAATTTTGCCTGGAATTGGACATTTTGATACAAACCATTTTCTCAAACATAGTAATGGGATGTTTTTCAAATAGTTAGAGGAAAAATCAACATTTTGAAAGTTGATTCAAAGTAACTTGTATCCTCCAGATAGCTCTATTCATGTATTCTTTAGCTGTCAGAAGAAAAACTGTAGTTCAGCAATTACCTGCATTACATTTACATCTTCCTTTTTCTGTTAAATCATGCACACACATTTTCAATTTATTAGCACTGGATAAGTGGCCAACTATGTCTAGAAGCCTTGTAATGTGTAAATTGCCCTAGCCAGTTCTAAGAAGGCATATGTGTCCATGAAAGTGAATTACTTACAGATCACAAAAGAAACCACCTTTTCAAAATTATTTCAGATGGTCTAATTATCTGAAAAATGTAGGATTGATTTTGTACTGTTGAAATTTGTTAATATCCACCAAAAATGCTTGTGGCATTTTTGTATGCACAGCAGGAAAATCAGTATGGAACTGGAACTTGTTGTTAATAAAACTTGAAAAGCACAGCTTAAGGTCTTATCTGAACTATAAATGGTTTAGGCCTCTCAAGCCTACACACTGTCTTAAGGTGAGAACACATGGAAAAGACACATGAAAAGGCAATTACAGAAAAATTTGGGTTCAGGGTATTTATATTAATTAGAGGTGAATAATGCTGATTCGAAAACTTGACATTCCAGAAATAACAAAGCAATCACTAACATGTCTGGTATTCATATTACCTGTCCTGGTAATTTTCTTTCTCCATTTGTTAAGTGCACAGTATTGTTCATTTCAGTGAGATATTCCAGACTGACGCTAGACAATTCCCCCTGCTTCAAAAACAGGGTTTTAAATATGCATTCAGTTCTGTAAATGGTAGGTCTATCATGAAACTCTTTTTTAACTGTGATCTCCTTCTGTGACCAGGTGACACTCTAAGGGATGAGGGAAAGGCTGTGGAAATTGTCTACCTTGTCTTCAATGAGACCTTTGACACCATCTCCCACAGCATTCTACTGGAGAAGCTGGTGGCTCATGGCTTTAGACAGAGGGACTCTTCACTGGGTTAAAAACCAGGTGAATGGCGAAGCCCAGAGACTTATGGTGAACAGAATTAAATCCAGTTGGTGATCAGTCACAAGTTTTGGGGCGAGTCTTGTTTAACATCTTTATTGATGATCTGGATGAGGACATCAAGTGCACCATCGGTAAGTTTGCAGATGACACCAAATTGATCTGGACTGTTTATCTGCTTGAGGGTAGGAAGGCTCTGCAGAGGGATCTGCACAGGTTGAATCAGTGGGCTGAGGTCAGTTGGATGGGGTTTAACAAGGGCAAGTGCTGGTTCCTGCACTTCATTCGCAACAACGCCAGGCAAAGCTACAGGCTTGGGAAGGAGTGGCTGGAAAACTGCTTGACAGAAAAGGACCTGAGGGTGCTCTTGGATGGCCAGCTGAACATGAGCCACAGTGTGCCCAGGTGACCAAGGAGGCCAACAGAATGCTGTCCTGTGTCAGAATTAGTGTGGCCAGCAGGAGAAGGGAAGTGATCATGCCCCTGTACTGGACACTGGTGAGGCCACAGCTTGAGTATTGTGTCCAGTGGTTTATTGGTCCTGATAGTATTTAGTAGAGGGTTGGACTTGATGATCTTGAAGGTAATTTCGAACCATAATGATTCTGTGTTGGTATATAATGAATAGGCATTTTGCATCCTTCTGAAGAGCAAAAATGTGTACAGCTGTGGGTTTGTTTTTAATTTGTGATAGCAGCACTGCATATATATATATAAATTATAGTGCTGCACGAATAAGAAAAAAGATCTTTTGCAGAAGGTTAGATCAAAGATAATAAGGTTGGTGACCTACTGAAAATTGCATCTACTTCTGTCTTAGATCAAGACTGAGTAGGGTTTTCTTTCAAAAAAAGCCCAACCCAGTTCCATTTTTATCCACCAATTTCTTTTGATTTAATTTTTTTTTTCAAGCTAACTTAGTACCAATAGAAGGTGTATGCTGCAAGTGTCTTGGAAATAAGAAAGATGTCTGTAGGATTGTGACCTGAGTGCAGTATTGGGTAGGTGTGTCTGGTTTATTACCCGTTCATCTTCAGAATCAATACAAAGGACACAGCAGTGTCTGCTGAAAGTCCTGAAGGAAGTTCCTGGAGTTCAATGCTGAAGGTATAAATGGAGAATTTAAGTTACATCAGATCACAGCAGGAGAGAAATATTAAGCTTTGGAATCAGCATTTAATGCTAAGGCTATCAGGAGACATCCAGGTTCACTCACATGGGGCCTGGATAGAGGAAGCTGTTTTGAACCAAACAGTCTGTAGAAGAGGTTCTGTAATAAATATGATAAAATAAAAATAATCTAATTACAGGGACCAGATGGTATTTCTCCACATAAAATTCAACTTGGTACTCACTGATTTAACATTGCTTTCATGTGGGTTAGTTAAGTATGAATAGTTTCTATGAGAACAAATACAATCTTGTAGGAGCTCAGTGAAAAATGATCTTTTATAAAGGGAGGGGGATGATTTGGGACGTTCCACTGTTTGCAGGTGATACAAAATTATTTAAGGTTGGTGAATCTACAGCTGACTGTGAAGGTTTGGAATAGGATTTACTAGCCAAGTGAGGGACAAAATGGTGTAGGACACACATATTGTGTTCCAGCTGCTTGAAAATAGACACCTACAGTCATCTAATAGTGTGCTTGATATTAGATGCCTAAGTTTGGGAAACGGAATTGCATCCTTAATGCCTGTTAATATATCTTGATACTTACGAAGGAAAATAACCTTAGGCTTATGCTAAAATATCTTCCAAAGTGTTCAAGTAAGAGGTCTTGGAGTCGATGTATATGACTTGCTGAAAATACCAGTTATGGTTAAAATTGCAAATTGATTGTTAAGCATTATTAGAAAAAAAAAAAAAAGTACTGCCTCATAAGTGATGTCACCAATACTGTATTCAGTATTGATCTTTATATCTTCAAAAAGATATAGGAGAACTGGTAAAAGATTACAAGGAAGATGGTAAGAATGTAATTGAATTTGCATGACTCATAGATTCATAGATTCATAGATATTAGGGGTTGGAAGGGACCTAGAAGATCATCTAGTCCAACCCCCCTGCCC
>JAOEGS010006039.1:97867-132305 GCA_025447755.1 Corythornis vintsioides | reverse complement strand
CCTGCTCAGGCAGGGGGGTTGGACTAGATGATCTTCTAGGTCCCTTCCAACCCCTAATATCTATGAATTCTATGAATATTCCTGTGTTTTGCTTGTTCTGCACCCTGAAGAGCAGACAAGGGGCCTCAGGTGTGGGTTAGTAATGGGAGGAGAACGATGGTCTTCATCCTTAGCCACTGGCCTTCAGAGCTGCCTGCTTGCACTTACAGCAGTACTCATAGCACTTTTCTTCTGTACAGGAAAGTTCTCTGGGAGACTGCAAGCCTCTTCTCACCCCCCTGGGATGGTTTCACTTCAAACTGTGCCTTCCAAAGTGCAACTTGCAAGTGGTGTGGCCTACTGTTTATATTGTAATTTATGAACTCCACGGTGAGTAAAATTGTTATGTATTTTCCACTCTTGCAGTTTCCAAGTGCTGGTTCCTCTGTAATAGCCTACCTTTTGAATTGAAGTAATGGTTGGTGGAGAGGAGGTCTATGCCCCTTTAGTCCTTGGTTTCTCTGCTACAGCTGCCAAGAAGAGAATAAATTGCAGTGGTGTCTTTTGTGATGTGGACATCTGCCCACTGAATCTGGATAAGCCCACCAACATGAACATGACTTAGGTAAGTCACCAGACAACCATGACATAGTAATGACTTTAAGTTAGCAAAGACCTGTCCATTTATGAACCTCTGACCCACAGCTAAAAGAGTTTCTTTAATTTACTCTTCCCCTGAGCTCACCAGTACCTCACCAGTTCACACTTTGATGAACACAGTCAGAGAAAAATAAAAACACTCTGCAGACAATACTGATTTTATGCACCAGATGCTGGAATCAGTTTTTACACTGCATTTTCTGCAGCTTCAATACAATCAGCATAAAGTTAAGTTGTATAGGCAATATAAAAATGATCTACACCAGTTCTTGTCAGAAACCATTGATCTTTTTTATTTGTTTTTATATTTATTTTTTATTATTATTATTTTTTAATGTGTACCTCCTCACTGCTGGCTTCTGGAAAAGGCTGCCTTGCAATTTGTAAACATAATTAGATGATGCAGAGATTGCTGTTGCATGGGGTGAAGGATCAGTTTCTTAATACTTGCTTGTACTGGAATTAGAACTAGGATAGAAAAGGTCTTCAAATTGTGTGGTATTTTGAAGCAAACATGAGACTGAATGGCAAGTGTTGTTTTCACATGCACCAATATAAATATGGATCAATAGGTCTTTGAAAGCAGTGGAAATGCTGATGAAACATCAGAATCTGACCCACTGGTGTAAACACGCCTTTTACAAGTGTTACTAAAAACATGTGGATATGTCAAAGTAACAAAATTCAAACCACAGACTGGGTGTGAAATAAGTCACTAGTACTTTAGGCAATGCCAATATTAAGAAATATGTTTTAAGTTCAAATTCAAAGGATGGCATGGGTTCTTCTCTTACACTTTCATGAATTAGACATTCCAAACAGAAAATCAGATACTAGGGAACAGAACTTCTTCCCTCCCATCTTGAACAGCAAGGAGTTCTGAGAAAACAATATGCAACCACTGCTACTTTCAAAGTTTCTCTATAATACATATAGCTTTAGGTCCTACAAAAGCAGGCAACTTCTTGACCTCACACTTGCATTGGTGGGAAGAAGGTTACATGTTACTGAGGCTGTATTTTGCCACATCATAGATTGTTACAGTGTGCAAGGTTAAGATATTCAGCAAGGAAAAGCAAAAGGAAAATGAAAAGAAAAAAGAATGAAGGAATTAAATAAATTCAAAATTGTGAAACCACACGACTGCTTATTGTTTTAAAATCTTCAGCTAGGGCTCAGTGCAGGGAACTGAAAGGCTGAAGAAAACTTTTTTTAAAATCCACCTAGTGCTATATTCTATAAAATGGTAAGGAGATGTTTAAATGATTAAGCTTTTTTGCATTCTCATGTGACTACTCTGCCTTAGTACACAAATGAAGCGAAAATAAAAGCAAATAACCAGTCTTTGCCATGGTGTCCATATTAGAGCCATGCTCTGTGCAGAACTGATGGGCATGTAAGCCCTTCGTATCAGGAGATCTGTCTGGCACTCATCAGGCAGTGTTACTTGATCACAGCTGGATAAAAATGTACACCCAGGGCAAATCTGTAAACACCAGCTTAATCTGCATGGGAAAAGTTACTGTCATGTCCTCCGACAGAAGAAGCCTCCAGGACACATTCCAGCAGTAACAGTCACTTCAGTTTGTTACAAATGTTGTCAGATTTAGACACAAAACCATTATAGATGTCAAAAAGCTACAATTGAAGAAATAAATGTGGGGGTTTTTTTGAGGTGTTTTGTTTTAGAAAAAATGAGCGAAGTCAGTAGTTTTATCACTATGACCAAAACACTGTGTATGTTGAGAGAGAGGATCTCTATCATACAGCACTAGCTAACAAGCTGGTTTAGACTGTGATTCACAGTTATCTAAGATAGCTTCTTTTTTTATATCAGGACATCTTAAAGAGATTTTTCTTTAGGGGAGGGATTATAATCTGTGTAATATTTTGCAGGAGTCATCTTTGTGAATAAATTAAAAACAGCTCTGCCTTTAAAACATGCCAAAGCCTACTTTTGGCTTCTTATGCCACTATCAATGGTTGTATTTGCAAGTGCAAGACCAGAACCCATTACTCTTGTAATCAGCCCTGGAAAACATCCTGAATCACTTAGTCACCAGAATAACTATAAACTAATGGGGGGGGGGTAAAAAAAAAAAAAAAAAAAAAAAGAGCTTTAATCAACTGTAGACAGTTTAACTAAAACAGTTCAGTTAGAGATTCACAGCTTCTTGTCTTTTTCAAGCAGATATTCCCATTTGCTTCAGAGAGATTATGTATATGTGCAAAAAAAAGATCAGGGCTTGGGACTTAATGCAGCTACCCAGGGCTGGCAATGAAAAACTTTTCTTTATATTTGATGTCATCTGGACCAGAATCCCAGAGTTCCCAGTGTGAAAATTCTAATGCTACAAATTTCCTATCCAACCTCCTGTCTTCCCTTCTACCCTCCCATGCCCACACTCATGCATAACGGAGCAGTAGAATGACCGGTTTCTGCAATGTGTTAAATAGGAGGAAAGGGGACATTCAGAAGAAAACTAGGTATTTGGGGCTTTCTTCAACCCAAGATTAATGTCAAGAGATTTTTCTTAGCATTAGTGTCAGTGCTAGCCTGGAAAAAATGATCCCATTAAAGGGCCCCTCATGAATAATTCATGAAGCCCAATTTAGTGTTAGTACTGAGGGTGAGAGATAAACAGGTGATAGAATTTATAGGGAAACCGTTGCACTTGGCATGGTATTTTGGTGTTATTAATTTTATTTTTTTAAGATCTGTATATGTATTAGAGGAAGGAGACATAACATGTTTTTTTAAAACTCAGGTTACTGTTCAACTTTGAGTTGAGATCTATGTGAACTGTATTTCGAAATCATTAGTGATGATCTATTCCCCCTAAGTGCATTAAAGTAGAAAGCTCCATAGACAAGCTGGTAATTTAGGGGCTGTGTTTGGCAACAGGATTTCTCACTTCTTTGCTGTTCCCTTCTAAGTTCATTGTGAGTATGGAAGAATAGTAACTGAATGTAGCAATTAAGGTGGTTTTCTTTTCTCCCCAAATTAAAAGTTCCAGTTTTGCAATAATTGCAGTAGTTGAATAATTTATATCCATTTAAATGGAATAGCACTTAGCACTGGTGTTTACTGAAAATCTTACTGTGTTTAGTGTAAAAAGGTGAAAACAAAAGTGATGTCAAAGAGGTACAGAGAGGCCTGTGGGTATGAGATGATTATTGTTGCTGCGCACATCATCAGATTTCAATCTACAATTGCCTTCTTTAAATTATAGCACAAGTAGGGCACATTCCAGCCAAATAGAAGTTGGTAAAGATAGTGCTGGGACTGGTGGAGCCATCTCACAGAAAGCTTCTGATCAGTCTATGAAAGGAGCCTTTAATGTAAGCAGTAAACCTTGCTGATTGTCATGCATTTAGAAAACCAAAAGGGAGAGAAGTGCAGCAGCTAAAGGTGAGTAGGTGCTGTGCCCTTTCCATGCTGCCCTTTGTAAGGCCAGGCACAATTAAAATCTTTGTGTCCATGTTGTGCCATTGCTCTGCAAGCCTCCTTTTTTCTGACCAAGATAATCATTGGGAAATCACTACCAGCCCCTCAGTGATTTTCCTACTGTCTATTTTGAACTTCCTGCTTTTATACAAACATCAATAGAGAGAGGAATTAAAAATACCTGGCAACAATGAGTGGGCAAAATGAGGGACATCTTATCATGTATGTGCTTGCTGGCCTGGCAATGTGATTGTTTGCATTTTATCGTATCAGTTTTTGCATTCAGCCATAGGATATTATTATAATTGACTCCATTATAGTTCTGTTGCTACTTTCAAGTTGAAAGGAAGGCAAGGGTGATCAGCATCAGTCCTCCTAGGTTTATTTTGATAAATATTTACTGAAGATCGAATTCTACCAAAATGCCATGAGGATTTTACTCTAAATAAAAATTATGTCATTGGACTTGTGGCCTCTATTGCCAAGATCTGTGAGCTGTCAATCCCAGATGCTCATTCCCATGCAATGACTACAGTTTGCATGGTTGAGCTGGTTTAATCCAAAGCTAGGATGTCTCCACCAGTGAGTGATTGGCCTAGAGGCATGAAGTGACAGGACAGTACTTCAAATTTAATTTGCTTAAGTGATGTTGCTGGTCTTTCTAGAGTGGTCACCTCTGTGGGACATTGGTTTTGTAAGCTAAATGCACATTTCTCAGTGTATAATAATCACCATCCCCTTAAGCCCCATAGGGCGACACAAATCTACTTGAAAATAATTCTGTAGTGACATGCCATGCATATGATAGTTCAAGTTCCTATAGTAAAACACCATCAACTCTCTAACTTCCTATTCTTGAAAACAACACCAATATATCCATGGTAGGCGGCAATAAAAAGTATTTTTGTAACTTGTTCTTCATGAATCATTGCAAAAGTTGGGCAAATAAAATTATTCTCTGCTTTGAAATCTCTGCTTTACCCTTAAAGTAGATAAAAAATGAAAGTGAAATGTGATCTTGTTATTCAGATGTTGAGGTGAATAATGAAACAGCACACAGATAAAGATTTAAAGCATCAGGCTGAAAATTTATCAACCTAATTTTAGAATTCCATGCCCTAACCAAACAGTCCTGGGGTCCCAGCTGTAGAAGAGATGACATGTCGATGACAAGAGATAGTTTTCTTTCTACCTGTGCTTTTCAAGCCATCTGAGGGATTCACCTCACTGATCAGCAGTGATAGGGGTAAAGGATTCTTCTTTCTTCACTAGGCTTAAAAGGTTGCTCCTGCTGCAAGGAACATAGTCAAACATCACTGAGTCTCCAAACTTAAGTTCACCTGGGGATTTACTCCATGCGTGTGTTAAAAATGTGATGATGACACAAAATTACTCTCCTGGCCCATGCTCCTGCAAGTCCCCACAGTGCTACAAGTTCACTCTTAAGGAAGGAGGGAGGAACAAGCATGATCAATGAGGTCATTTGCTTCCTTTCTTGTGCTGATGACTACAAGGTCTTGCAAGGCAGTAGGTAAGATCCAGTTTTCACTGCAAGGATGGTCTGTCTCCCTTCCTCCAAGGCATTACAGACTTCTAGGAATACACTTGCTTGCTTCTCTGGTTAAGTGCTATTCCCAAGGAGTTGGAAGGATCGCAATCTGATACACTGGCATTTGGTTATACTCTTCTATTCTGTAAAATGACTGTGTAAGCCAGTTGTGCAAAATATATGTATGTAAATACATATTTGCTTTCTTTGGATAGTTGATAGCTGTGTGAACTGTGTGCTATATGTATTTTTCTCAGGTACTGGCAACAGGCACTTTTGCAAGTTTGGGAGTATCTGTGTTTTCTGATGCTTTCTTTAAGGTGTTACATAAACATTATTCTTCTGTAAAAACACTTCTACCTTGGATTATGCTTGGCACCAATTTACATTGTAATATTACTGACACTGCCATTTAATTTGCCTAGTTGCCTATGGTCTAAGTGTAGGTAATTTACAAACCTTTAACAATGTTCAGCTTTCCTAAATGGTGGGGAGAACTGCAATTACACTTAAAATGCACTGGTTCACTATGTGTCAGCAAAAAAAAAAAGACCTACAAAAGACATAATTACAATGTAATTGCCCACAAGTTCATGAAGTAAACATACATTATTAGAAGGCACTCATCTATTCAATTTAAGTGACATTACAGATAACATATTGCATAAATAGGAAGCCATTTTGTGACTAGTTAGTATAATAATAGAAGTTGAAATTAAAATGTGGTATATGTATTCCTAAGAGCACTTCAAGCTTAGCATCTGCTCTACAGTGGTTTGCATTATGCTTCATTTTCAATTTTAAATATTTGAATATTCTCTCAAGATATACACTAATAAATAATGACACTATTTAGTACCTACTTGAAAAAAAAGTTTCAAACAAATCTTTAGACCACCTGAGGCCATTTTTTATCCAGAAAACAGAGATGGCAGGGAAATTTTTCAATTCTTCTTCTTGATGGGTAAAATTGTCCAAAACTACACAAAATTCAAGCTTTATTTCATTTTTCTTTTGAACATCTATGTAACAAAAGTAGTATTACCACAGTCCACAACCCATTCTAGATGTACATCCAAAGGTGCATTACTGGGATCCTCTTGCCTCTGCTTGGACAGAGCGGGGTATGTATGGGGATCAGGTGTTATCTCACATTGAATCAGAGAGAGGATCTAAGGTGTCTGCAAACATTCAACACGGGGACCAAAACTACATCTGTAATTGCACATTTTAGGCAATTTGACCCTGTATCTTTTTAATAAATAGCAGTTTAATATGTAGGTAAATTAGGTTTGGTCACTGTAAGTTAAGGGTCCATCTGCATTACATCCCCTCTGAACTGTCCCCTTGTGTCTGACAGTTTCTATCAGGATGGGTTTTGTGGGGATTTAGGGCAAATAGCCAGCTTATTCTCATAAAATCTCTGGAAGACCTGTTCCTTACATGCTGACACTGTATCTTCCTGAATCATTTTATTGTTTTTCTTTCTTTCAGAGGAACCAGTGTGCATCTCATATTCCCAGACCCTCAAGCAGCTCCACTCTTCATGCAAGTACCCTGGAGAGGCATCAGGCTTCATCTCAGCAAGTAGGTAAAGTCAGAATTATGAGCCCAGGGTCCATACTGTTACCAAAAGTAATATTGTATGCTTAAATTATGCTTGTGTTATTAAGAACATAATTAGTGTAAAAACAACAACAACAACAAAACCCCAAACAAACAAAACCCCAAACAACAAACCCTTAAAAAAAAAAAAAAAAAAAAAAAAAGGAGAAATATTCTTAAATTCTTGTTCTATTCGTTGCTCTCCCAACGAAAGACACAGTTCGGTTTGAAAATCAGGCAAATAACTTAAGGCTGTTGAAGCCAACTATTTAATGTTGTACTTTTCTGGTGTGACCTTATAAGCAGTCTGACACAGTGTAGGTCCAGAGTTGATTGTTTACTTTGAATTTGCTTATAATGGCCTTCTTTGCCAACTTTTACAAACATCGTGATATCATAGATTTTTACTTGGGATTCCATTCTGTTGAACACAGCTCAGCTTTATTTTTTTCTTTTACCTCTTTCATTAGACAAATATAGTAGTGGATTACAAACTTGTTAAGTATTTCCTTTTGGAAAACATTGTCTGATACTTGATATTGTTCCAGGGCTCAACCTAAATTGGTTTAATTCCTTGTACCTGCTGTGTAGTTAGATGAGATCAACTAGACAGACCTTTCCCATTGGTGAAAGGTCAAAAATAGCCTAAAGACATGTTGTTTACAGCACATCATATTCAGAAATATACTTTTCATAGAAAGCATGACCATAGTTTCATTAGGAGTGATAAAAAAGCTTAAACATCTCTGTGGGTATAATTACAGTGGATTATATTTAACCACAAACCTATTTTTAAGAAAATGTAGAAGAATAGGATTCACCAGAGAATATTTTCATTATTTTGCTATAATTATTAGTAGATTATATAACATATGTTTATTTCCCTGTATTTGAGTACATTTGTGAAACCCCAGACACTTTAGCTAAGAGTCATATTCTTATGACATTTATATAACTGTAAATAACTTTACTGATGTCTGGACCTAATGGACTCCCTGATGGCTGAAATAGTGACTGAATTTTTTTTTTTTCTCATTTTAATTATTGCTCTATGACAAAATGGAAACTAATCAGTTTAAATAAACTTTTCAAATTATTTCATTCTTGCAAAAAGATTGACACTATCAACAAATGCTTTAATATAAACTAATTGTGCAAATGTTTTGTAAGCTTTGTTTTACAGAACTGAATGATAAACAGATTCAGTCCATATTCTCAAAGAGTGCAATTTTTAAAAATTACAATTAAAACCAAAAAAAAAAGACAAACAAGGTTAAGAAATGTGAAGACTGCTTTGTTGGGTTTTATTTGGATGATGGATTGCATTTTACACTGACCTATAATAGTAGGGATTCAATGGTCATTGAAATGTTGGTATCATTATATTTTCAGATATTGACATTAATTTAACTTTTTTCTAGGAAAAGTTCTCATACTTATTTGCTAATTACTATGAACTTATCGAGAATGCACATCCAATACTTTAGTATTAGGTTTTGTACTTAGTATACATAGTTTCCCAGGAAAAGACATTTCTGTCGTATTTTTCCACAAAGGAGAGAGAGACTATAGTTTTTTCACCTTTATTTTACACTGGAGCTAAGAAGCTTAGTATTTAATTTGAGAATGATTTATATGGACCTATAAAAACAAAAGAATTTTCTTGAAGTGTTTAACATGAAAAATATATATTTTTAATTAAACTAATATGTTCATGTTGTTGATTTCAAAACAAGCCAGTAATATCTTTTATTTCAGAAGTCTTGTTCATTGGTAGGTGACTGCTTCAGTAAAGCAGTCCCCTTTGGCTTTAATGGGAGAGTAAGAAAAGACATGTGACTCAAATACAACCATTATTTCTTTAAAATTGAGGGTTGCATAATCCCAGATTTTTATATAGTGTGTTTATAGTAACTAGAAGTTATAATGGAAGCTGTTCACATGCTGTGGTTCAAGGGACATGGATTTTGAAACCTGTGTTCCTTCTATAGTTGGGAAAGTATCTCCAGCGAAGGATTTGTCAAAGTTAAATCATTACAGGTTTTCTTTGGAGAAAACAAGGGCTATTCAAATGAACAGTGGCAATCAGTGTATTGCTAGTAAGGTGAGAGTTATTTCTATAAGATATGGTAGTTATGTGTAGAAGATATGAAAAAGATGGAGGTTTTGCAATGAGGTGTTATATGGTAGATAGCATGCCAATGGTGAGTTTGACAGATAATAGCCTATAAAGTCCAAACACAACATATGAAGTAAAAATTGACATTAATTTTCCAAAAATAGAGATAGTGTTGACATCCTCCCAATAGCCATATCTGTTCACACAAGTCATGAAGACAAGAAGAGGCAATAATATTTTCAGTTTTATGTGGCTTGACATTTTCAGAAGAATGGACAAGGGAAGACCTGGTAATTCTGTAATTTACAAGATTAGATAATTAGAGCACTGAAGGTGAGGGGGAAAAAACTCTAAATAACAAAGTGATGATGAATAGTGAATTTCAGATATTTGTGATGGCGCATTGGCCTCTTACTTGGAATTCCCTGAGTTTTCATAAAAGTTATGTACTCCAGCCTTGAGAGGCTGTTATAGGAGATCTCTCAGCTCCAATAATCTCCAACCAGCTACTTGACATGCTAACTTGCATGGGGCTTTGGCAAATTGTGATTAGCTAATTTTTTGATGTATTTGTCAGCACTGTAAACTACCAGTGTCCTGCGATAAGAAATGAAGGTCAATGGTAATGTCAGACAGCATAAAATATTTTAAATATTCCTTATGATCTCTTAAATTTACTATTTTACTTAAGTGATCTTAGTTTAACTTTTTAAATGGTTGTTTAACAAGAAATTTGTTGCATATTTTAAAACAATACTTAAATGGCATGAGTGGAACTTGCATCAGGTGGAGAATCTGTGTCTAACATGGACAGTGGAGTCCATGTTTGTATATTATATGACAAGCAGTAACTTGGTAATTAAGTAAATATTGTAATAAGTATGTCTCTGACATCCACTTGAAGCTTATAACTCCCTGGGGAACAGATGCTTAATTTGTGACCATGATAATAACAACCTAATGAACCTCCCATCTTACTGGGTAGCTTAATAAACTTCAAAGAAAACAAAACAAGAATCTATGAGTAAAAGTACATCCTTAGCTTTTCATTAAACAAAATGAGCATGAGTCAAGGCCCAGCATGGCTTCCAAAGTTAAAGCTACCAACTACAAAGCAAATGTATGCAGAGAAATGTACAACAAAAGACATAGCTTTTAAACCTCCAATTGAGTTTCCATAAATGTTGCTTACAAAAGCTACCATTCTCTGTGTTAACAAAAAGTTGTGGATATGTTCTTCACTAAATCCTCTTTTCCCATATAATCCACCTTGTGCACTTTATCTCAAGTGTGTTTTATCTGATCTAATCCTGGGCTCATTCATTCTCAGATAGAAGCAACAGGATTATTTCATACTTAAACTAGGCCCAATCTTCCTGTGGCTCCATAAGAGGACACCTGGGTAATGAGAAATTATCTATGGAACAAAAGATTAAGCAGGTGCTAGGAAAAAAAAAATAATAATTCTTTCAAATACACCAATTTTTAAGGAAAAGATAAAACATTTTTATTCAGAAAAATGCTCATAGGAGGCACTACTCTTTGATAAGAATGAACTTGCACCATATTTTGTACCAATATTACTTATACAAGTGTATTAAGAAAAACAACCCAAATTCTGTTTCAGTTGCCCTAAAACAACATTGATTTCCCTGGTGTTGCTGTGAATTTTAATGGATGTAAAGTGTGCAGGACACGGGATATACCAACATTAAGTTTTAACCAGGTCAAAGACACAAGTCATACCCAGTTGCATCTTTCTTCATCATTCTACCAGTCATTACTTTGCCATGCTTTCTGTTAGGGGAAGGAGGAGGGTGGAGTCTTCATAGCTTCAGGGCTTTTCTGCCTTTGCAGTAGCAGGCAAGACAACTTGGAAATAAAATCAAAGCCCTCTTCTCCTCTATGAAGTTGTGGGACATGGATTAGTATGAGTCAAGCTCAGGCTCCTTTGCTTCACTCAACAGAAACATTAAATACAAAATTTGTTTGTTCATGTGTATCTATTTCATCCATATCTATAGATACATCTAGAGCTATATCATCTATATTTATATCTATCTATATATGTATCTGTGTTTTGTACATCTCATTTGGCTTTTAGAGACAACAGGATCACCTCAGATACTGTCTTCTAGCAATTTCCAGTGTATGTCAGACCCTTGATTTGAAGGTGTAAAGGCAGAGTAAGAATTTACTGTTTTTAAATGGTGGACCAGTTCCTCAGGAGACACACTGGTATAATATGTGATTTCTCAATCATTCCCTCCTTCCCTTTTGTCATCAGGCTCCTTATGAACCACTGTTCAACAGCAGAGAATTTATCCCTTAATTCTATGAGAGCAGTGGGACCGTGGACTGATGACTTTACTTTCTGAGTGGTGGTCCTTTGAGTTTTCTTCTCTCCAAAGAAATACAGCAGAGGTACAGTATGTAAATAGTTTCACAGGATTCAAATGGATACATTACTGAATTATGACACTAGAGATTGAAAACAGATACACATTAGAAGGAAGAGTGAAAACAACCAAAAGAGTAGATGTGTTCTAAATCCTCAGGATACAGACCAAACTTCTGCTTTACTGGCTATCAGGGAGGAAATGTCCAGTAGGCTCTCATACAGCTGCACAGTAGAGGCTGGGTTCTTCTTTCCTTTGTATCATCTCCTATTAGGTAATGTCAGTCACAGAACAAAAGATTGAATCATCAACAAAATGCGGGATTTTTATGGTCTATATCTTGCTCAGGTGTAAAGATGAATCTAGAGTTTACACTGGGCTTGCAGGCTTGGCAGGGAGGGTCCCAGTGCTGTGTGTTTTCAGTTTCCTTGGATGTACACAGGTAAGTGAGAGAGCTCAGCACTTTGCAAAGGCACAGGTCTATGGCTTGAGAGTAGAAAGCAAGACTGCCAGATCCAGAAGTATGTTTTCCTAAAACTCTCAATAAAAAAAGTAGTCTAGCTTTAGCATTTTAGGTTATTATTTAACTGACAATGCATTGGAAGCAGTGATGACTTAGCAATATGAAGCTTCAGTGTGGAATTTTATTATCAAAACTAAAATGTTGTTCTGAGATCTGAAATGAAAAGCTAAAAATGCCTTCTGTCTTGAATCATCTACAAAGCAGTTATTCTCAAGACTTAGAAGACACTTTCCAAACTGACTTCTAGGTGAATGTTGTATGAATAAACATTTTTAATAAGTATATTTCCATATAAGATAAAAAATAAATAAGTAGATAAATGTATTGTTACACAGATGGAAAAAGTCAATGTGACTTAAAAGTTTGTTTATCCCAAATAAGAACTTTTGTCCTTTAAATACTTTCAAACTATGAAATAAAATAAATGAAATAAATTATTTTTTTTTAATAATGAAAGACTTCTGTTTGAATTCTCCTGATTGTATAGACACATTTTTCTAAGTGGAATAATTTTCAAATTTATTAGCTGAGAATGGTTGTTAAGCATTTTTTTAAATATTTCTCTGTGGGACAGCTCATTTATGCACTATTTTATCTAACAATTTAATGCAGAGTACTCTGGTAAGATCCTGTGGATGAAAGACAGATAGAAAGGCAAGTCAGAATAATGCTAACACTGATGAATGACAGTATGAAAAGAATACTTATTTTTTCCCAATAAGCAAATATCCAAATCTCAATAATGTACATTTAATAGTATTTAGAAATGACTGAACACGGAGTAGCAGTTCTGTCACATGTAAGAGTTCCTCTAATCAAGGACGATTTAATGAATTATCCTTTTCAAAAGTGGGAGCAATCATTCAGTATCTGCATTTTAGGGTTATTTAATCCAGAATGTGTTATCCAGGACACATACAGAAAAAAAAGATCATAACAATTCTTTTGACTTGTCATCAAACAGCAGTGGACAGAAATGCAAACAAAGTTAGGCCTGTTGACCTGGTAAAACGAAGTTTTGAATTAATTTCCTGTGTACAATTTCATACTAATTTCAAAATTTGTAACAGTATGATCTTAGTAAAAAAAAATTAATAGACTTTGAAGATTTCAAAGCTTTTTAAAAGTATATTTTAAAGTCAATTTTTGCTTTTTACCAGCCTTACAGTAATACATATTTGTCGGCATAAAGGATGTTTTTTGACTTTGCAGATGTGGGTATTTCCATTTTTTTTAGGATGCTACTTCAAATGGAGCTATGATCTTGAATAATCCTTGATTTGTATATGCAATATAAGTGACTGTAAGACTGCACACAAAAATAAACATTTGAATTGGCATAAAATTCAACCAAATCAGTTAACTTTCCTGACTTCTTTCATAAAGTTCAAAAAAATATAGTAATTGCGAAGGAATAGTCAGGAAGCATTTAATGCAACAAATTCCACCCTTAAGTTCTCAAGATTCAACAGGAAAAAAAAAAATCTATTTATTAAGGGTCATAATTTGTGTATCAGTTGCTTTTCTTTTGTAACTGAATATTGCACTAAAACAATGGCTGTGTCTCTTGGAACAAAGCAACAGATCCCTTAGAGTGTGGCTGAAAAAAAAAATTACTCCTTTAAGATAGTGTTTCAGAGCCATCACAACAAAAGACCCTGATAGTGTCAGACTTAATTTTTGATGAGTTAAAAAATATTTTCTCTTTCTTTTGTATAATGCCCCTCCACATAATCAAGTTCCCCTACTTATATTTTGGATGTAAAGTTTAAGAAATAAATTTTAAAAACCCAACAAACAAACCACAAAAAAACTTGCGAAGTTGTACAGGGATAAATAAGACAGAGATGGGCATATCTGGGTATATATATATCTGTATATTCTATAACCCATCTATCTCTACACTGTACTGTTTTCTGACCAATTGATAGTGGTAATTATCTGTGTATAGGTACATGTATGAGAAAGGGAGAACAGATGTCCATGATGATGTAAGTTACGGTAATTAACAGTACATAAATGAAACAAGTTTGTTTTTGTTGATGTGTCACTTGCACACTGCTCCTCTTGAGCATTGGGTTACATCCTGTACATGACCGCCTTATTGTCTACTGTCATAAAAATTCCAGTTTTGTTTCTGAGCAGTCACAGAATGGGACTTGCCAGCTGTCATAGAAAATGTATTCAGTTTAATTTCCACTTAATTTATCTAATCTTAATTCTATTATTATTTTATTACAATTATTTAAGTGCTTGGGGCAACAATCTAAAGTAAAAACAAATAAACAGTAGGAGTTCCAGATAATTTGTAAGTGATCTGAAAGGTCTAATGGAAACAACATCATTATTGCAGTTTTATTTTTTGAAAGGTTAATATTATAGACGATTCATCATTGCTGCTATAGTTAACAGTCTGTCAACACTGACATGTTAAATTCCTGCTTCACAAGATTTATAGTTAAACTAGAAAAATTTATTCTGGATGGGGAGAAAAAAAAAAGTGAAATAATGTTTCTGAATGTTTTGATGTTCAAAACCTTGTACTACAGGCCTCATATCACCATTTTCAGCACTATCAACTTGAACCGCAGAAGAGCATCCAAGCCCATGATTAAGTCCATTTTTGTTCTGCTGAACACCTCGTGCAAAATCACCCGCTAGCTTCCTTGACTGC
Source organism: Corythornis vintsioides (assembly GCA_025447755.1). Lineage (NCBI taxonomy): Eukaryota > Metazoa > Chordata > Aves > Coraciiformes > Alcedinidae > Corythornis > Corythornis vintsioides. The sequence continues at coordinate 117,349 of JAOEGS010006039.1, read as the reverse complement.
AGTGAAATCCAAACGCAGGCTTAAAGATCTGAACTGAACTGAGATGAACCTGTGGCTTGCTGTCCTGGGCTCAGCTGCTTCTCTCTCCTCACCCTCTTCAGCAAAAACAGTGAGTAGCTGCATTCAGAGCAGCGTGTAGCAATTGTCTGTTTCACATTCAAAGCTAGTTTGTTGGGTTTTATGCTTAATCGTGACTTTTGCTCTCACAAACGTGACAGTCACTTTGCCTGCTGAGTTCATGTAACCACCAAGTCCTTCTTGCCACTCATTTTACTTCTCCATCACCTTTGTTGCCTTGCTTTGATCCTCCCTGTAACGTGGTGGTTTGGGTGCCTTGCAGATCTATTTGGGTTCTCTTTCTAATGCAAAGAGTTATTCTGACATCCCAATCTCGTTTTAAGATTTTTTTTTCTATTTTTCCTTCATTTTTTGCTCAGCCTTTAGACACATACATGTTTCACTGTGTTTATGAGATAAAAAACACATAATAAAAATATATAAAGGAGGTAATCAACACATTCAAAAATAAGAAATTACTGATGCACAATTTTAACCCTATTTTGGAAGTTTCAGATAAGAAATATAAAACTCTTAAATTCAAGGATCCTATTGGCCACACAATCACATAGTTGTTTAAGTTCACCCAGCGTGTAATAAGTCATTTGATTTGACTAAGAAATTACTGTAAAGTGTCCTGGACCTGATCTAACCATTACTGCAGCTGATGGAAGGTTTTCTAGTAATACAGTGTAAGGGAGATCAATTCCTAATTAACACCATATCTGTAAAAATGAATGGCTGAATCCAGGGCAATGCGAATTCAAAAGGAAGCTTTTGAATGACATCTCAGCATCTAAATTCTGGGATTTTAGCAGAATTTAACTGGAGATATGCAGCTGCAGAGAGTGTTCCTTGTCTAAAATGACTTCTCTCTCCATCTGAGAGAAGCCTTACAACACAGCAAAGGAAGGCAAAATTCCAGAGTGATGACTCCAAAGTGGTTTGTTTAGAAACTGTAACTTGACTTTATTTTCTTGTAGAAACCCAATGTGTTCGTTTACTTTGGATACAGTGTATTGACAAAGGGTGGATTGTTTTTCCTTTTTATCTAAAGCTGGTTGTGGAGTTAGAGAAAAAATAATCTGTCATGAGAGCAAACAATGATCCAAACTCATTGTTTGCTTGAAATGGCTGACCTTGCTAGGAAGACGTATCTGCACAGTTGATCAAGCCTCAAGAAGTAGTTAGGGAATTCTGGCAAGGGACACAATGCCTGTGCAAGCAGTTGCAAGGCTCTTTGTTCACCTTCTCGTCCAGAAGCTGTGCAGCCCCAGTAGGCAAGCAGTGTACCTGGGGAAGTCTGCTCTGCAAATCTTGGCCCATGTTTCCTCCCATTGAAGTTCTTCTGAGGGGAACCAGTATTCTCTCTCTCCAAAGGGAGTAGGGAAAGGCACAATGAGACCTTCTCCCACGGCCCTTGTGGTGGCACAAGTTGCCCCATTGCAGTGCCCAGGCAGGTGGGAGCTGTGCCAATAGTCACCATGTCCATGGGCCTGAAGCTTTCAGGACTGGCCCTGTTTTCTCAACACGGATTCTACGTTTCCTCCCCTGGTTGGCGTGAGAAAGCTGTGAGGCTGTGACACAGAAATCACCTTGTAGCTTGCTATTAAGAAAGCTTAGCAAATTGGCTGCTGCTAAAATAAGAGATATGAAAGTGCCATCTGCAGTTCAGTCACATGGGGCAAATCTCACAGGCCTTATGCAGTCAGAACACCCATGGAGCACGCACGGCAGGAGCTGACCCACAGGATAATAGGAATGCATACTGAATGAATCGGAAGTAACACCTGGCCTTTGTCTGGAAAATTACCATTTTTTTAGGCCAATCTTCAAAGCTGAACATTTCTTTAGGACTCTGGAGCCATTGAGGAGGCAGACAAAAGGAAAAGAGTCATGGAGAGACATGTAAAAGCTGTAGACCCAGCAGAAAGGGCGGGAGGGTATGCAAGAAGGCTGGAGGAACAGGAGTTAAAACCTCAGTATAAAATTCCAGTTCTTCCTGTGTGGATCAGTTTTTCCAAGGGTGAAAGGAAAATGAATTTCCCAGTGCATTTAAGTGATTTCATTACACAATTACATGCTCGCCTAAACTTTAGCCACATACTGTTACCTATCCTTGCAAGTAATCAGGTTTTGGTCTGTGTTTTACAACATATACTTAGTTTAAACATAAAAACATTCATGTCTGCATGTGCAGAGACACATTTGTCAAACTCTTTTCACTGCTTCTCGTTCTAGATACATGAAACACATCTCTTCTGGGTAAACCTAGACACAGTAGAGGAAGAATGCTTTAACTTTAAAAAGTATCAAATACACATTTTCTGCATATATCTAACTGAGAAAATGCCACTCTTCTACACTAGCACTCAAGTTTCCAAACAGATGCTCAACTCGTTCCACTCAGGTGCAAAAGAAATCATTGCATAGGTCAACTAGAGGGGGATGTTCAGAATACTTGGCAGTTGCATTCTCACAGATATCTCACTCTAGTCTGAGACCCAGTAGGACACGAGTAGGTTGAAGTTGGTAGAACTACTCAAATGCTTAAAATTTCACACTTTCTCAAATGTTTACTTTTCTAGATCAGGCTTCTGTGTATAATTGGGTCCACGGCTTCTTGGACTTTTTTTGGGGTGATCAGGTCTTAAAAATGAGAAATCCATCTTTGTAGAGACAGCAGTCACAACCTGCAAGCTGATCATCAGCCTAATTGCATGTCATCCTTTCCTAAATCAGATTAGTCACAAATGATTAACAATTGAGCCCTAAAATCCTGATGTAGTTTGAAAATATACAAGGATTTGTGAAGGTTATCTTGGAGGCCCAATAAAAAAACAATCATGCCAACTTTTAATACTTCTGATGACACTGCCTACCAGCTAAGAGAAAACATTTATCTGTGTAAAGTTACAATCTTTTCAGGAGCAAGTCAGCTTGCAGTTCTGGAATCTGCTGCCATTGCCAGCAGCCACCCTCAATATTTTTGCCTTGTTTTGTCTTCACTAACTCACAGCTCTGTGCCAGCTATTGGTAGTTTGAGTAAATTATGCAGCTTTAATTTGCATAAGCAGGGAAAAGTCATTCTCATCTGCTGGTAGCATCAGGTCTACCCAGCCTGAGTTTTTCTATGCAGTCTGGCATGAGTTTTAGATGTTTTATCAGCCTTAGGTTGGACCATTAGTCTCAGAAAATCTCTACAAGAATTTAATGGACAAGGTGCTACTGTCTCGGGAAAGTAAGCCTATCCATAGGTATTTACTCAACTGTGGACTATATTCTTAAGTTTCCTGCAAAGCAAGAAGCCAGAGCCACAGTCTGATAGCATCCCAGTGACTTGTCATGTTAAATCAGCTACATCAGCATTTTCTGAGCAGTCTCATAATCACAACTAAAAGTTACACTGCGGCAGATATACTCTTTGAGACACAAAGTATATAATATCTCCTAGTATATAACTGATTCAGGTGTATAATATGTCCTGGCTGAACAAGTAATTTCTGGTTTTCTTTCTTCTTCTGTTCATGTTTCTTCAACTACCAGAATTGATTTTTCCCCATGTTAGTCTCTTGGTCCATAATGAAAGGAGCAGGTCTCTCTATTTCTTTTCCAAGCAGTTTCCTGTTTTGAAATGTAGGATTAGTGATAGTGTTCTATATTTTTCCTGAGGGGAAAATCCTTTACTTCTAGAGCACAAAAAAGGTTGTTTATATTTGCCTCAAGTGCCCAAACTTAACATGCTCATGCTCTAGTTATCCATCTGACACTCTGTATATACGAGATTTTTTAGTACATTATGTGGCATTATAATCAATGCACTATTGACAAAAGCACTTGGGTCACATACTATTTATTTAATTTACTACACTGACTCTCATTTAGTAAACTTAATACATACACTGTATTTTTCTGGCACATTCAGATACATTACTGAGGAAGGGCACGTAGTTTGGACAACTAATGTCTAAGTTACATCACAAGCTTTTCTGTAAACTGTTGATCTTTAAGCTATTCTCTGCTACAAACCTAGCTTGCTACACATGTGTTGGGCAGCAGCTTATGAAGCTTGTCCATAGTTATACAGCATTTTTAATGTCTGCTAAAGTCATAGCACAACAAGCGTTTTATTGTAACCTGCAGGCACCATAAATACTAAATCTCTACCACTTTTATAACCAGTTATATCAAAGGCAATCCGATTGTCACTTTCTTGCTCATTGGATTCTCTCGTTAGTAAGCAGTCCTATATTACAGGCATAAAACACTGTTAAGCATTTTAGCTCTGCCAGACTAGCTGCAGCTGTGTCACATTTGTGTTTCCTTATTTATGTGTGCCTGTTATCTAGATTAAAGTTGGAATAGCATAGCACTCCACTAGATGACAGGCTTGGTTTAAAGCCAGACCACTTAGTGATGCTTATCAAACAATTTTCAGCTACATACAGTAGCATAATTCAAAAACCTGAGAAGACTCTAAATTATCAGGCATGCCATGAGAGATCATTTCTTTTTTTGGATGGAAGATTAAAACATTCCCCTCTCAAATATATGGAGTCTTCCTAGCCAGAGGCATTGGTTAAATAATCTGATTTCATTTTTTTCTACTCAGTTTTGAATGAACATGTGACCCTCATGATTTTGAAAATACACACAAAATCTTACCCAGTGATTTGGGGCCCAAGATGGAAAACATGTCACATCAATGGCCCATGAACTTCAGCAAGTCCTGCTTTCAATAGCTCGTTTTTCTGTTCTTTGTTCTTATGATCATTTAGTCTTTGTTTGCTTGCTTGTGGTTTCTAAGCTATTAATGACTGATTCAGCTTCAGCTGATGGGCTGCTCTAAAGCAGCTATGCATTAACTTGCAATCCTATTACATCAAGCTCACCTTGAATTTCCTATCTGTTAATGTGGGACAACGTGGGCTTGTAGATCATCACGTGTATTTGCAAAAAGAGTGTGATTCCCAATTTTGTCACATCCTTGAGAGAAGATGCCTTCCATGAGACTGAGGGGGAGTCATTCCTGGGCATCCCTGAGTGTTTGGACTGGCATCATGACTGGCCTTCTGAGTAGGCTGTAATTGGAAGGAAAACCTGGCTTCACCATCCAATGCCCATCATTAGCTGGTCCAAAGAACTGTTTTAAAGCAAAATTACTTCTAGCAGTAGAGAAGCAAATTAAGTAAATGATGTGGAAGGCAGACTGGAGCTATGCTCTGAAACTACAGGTTCATCTGTTGTTGCTGTGCAGAAAAATCAAAACCTCTGATGTGTACAGAGACATAAACCAACAGCCTAACTGCATCTCTGCCACCTCTGTCACAGCTTGGGATGTATGTAGTGACCCGAGTTGTGCTTTCAGGTGATTTCTTGTGCATTGAGGAAAGACAGTTAACTTGTATTAATTGCAGAGAGAGAGGGAGAAGGGTCATTGCCTGACCCTGCTAAGGGACAGAAACTGGGCTGCTTTGCAAACATCATGATTTGAAAGAGAGTGTTCTGAGTTAACAACACCATACCACTTCACTCTTTTGGAGAAGAACACCTCTTTTACTATACTGTAGTTTATAAGCTAGAAACAACAGCAAAAGCAGCTAGCATTTAGTAAAACTCCATAAATGAATGGAGTTAAGAAATGTCAGGTAACTTGAACATCTGTAGCAATAACATTACAGCTGAAACCTTTCTGTGATAAAAGCAAAGAAGCAAAATGTATCCTGATGCTCAGAAAGGTTAAAGAGCTAATGGTATGATCTTTGCAAAGTCTGATTCATTCATTATTCTCAGAAGAGAAGAAAAAAGAAAAAAAGAAAACATAATTACCTGTCCTTTGGGCTTATGTTGTGTGCATTTATATTTTAATGTCTAATTTATGTCTATTAAAAAAGCCCTATACATTTCCCTTAGATATATCTGTCAGAGTTTTAATATTACAAGGCCTGATAGCTCACTTTCTTGAGTCATTTTCCCCCAATCAGTGACCGTAGAATCTGGCTCCTAATTTTTAGAGGATTGAAGCCATCCTTACAATAGCATATACTCTGCTTTCCCTTCTCTTTGATGACTTCTAACATTCTTTTGATGTGGACTCCAAAAAAGACATTTTCATCTTTGGATATATGTGTTTTAAAAGATGAAAAACATTGAATAGCAGAGTAAGAACATTTTGTTTTTCAAGCTACAATCCCATTTAAACCAAAATTTTATAATGCTTATAGATGAAAAAGAAGAAAATGTAAAAAACTAAAAATGTTGGGCAAACAAAATGAATAATAACTAAACAGACGTTTTTCAAACTCATGGATATATCACGCTGTTTGGATTATGAGTGTAGGCACACATGATATGCAATGACACAGCATAAAACTGTCATGTTTTCGTGTCTGTCTGTGATATCAGCAGCATATTCAAAGAGGTCTTGTGAGCATCCTGCTTCTGCTTCTCTGCACTCTGCAGAAAGTAGTTAAGAAAAATGGATAGGAGGGTAAATGCCATTTATAAGTACCAAAGCCCAGTGCTCTGGCATGCTGATGGTGGAGGGAGGGGTAAAGGCATGTCAGGTTTAGATTCACTTAGGATTCACTCCTTCAGTGCTATGATGAGAATAATCTCCGATGAAGTCTATATTGAAAAATAGACCCAGTGGCTAGAGAGTTTTGGAAGATGTTTGGCAGTCCTGCAAGATGCTGTCACAGCTCTGATGGACTTCATTGAATATAATTGATGGAATGGTTGATGGAATGTAATCACATTGTTTAATGTAGTATGCTGGAAAGATGCTCCAATGTTACAATGATATGTGTAGCGTAAAAGCTGGTGAAGGCTAGAATAAGATAAAATAGTATAGAATAGAGTATAACAGAATAGAGTAAAATTTCCTTTCAGGAGTAGGGGTTTTGGCTGCATCTCTGAACAGATTTAAATTACATTTTTAATTTTTTTTTTCTTTCCTGGCAATTATTATAAAATATTCTTTAAGAGCTGTGACATATGTTAAATGTAATTACTTTCTTTCCATGTGTAAAACAAGATCTTTCTTTAAAAAGAGGCAGTTTATGCTTAAATTAACTACTTTTATCTTCAATTTGCAAGTTAAGGTGTATGTAAAGCCTGTGGCTATACTAAAGGCTCAGTTGTGCCTCCTAGGCACAGTGTTAATTAAAGGGTGATGTGGATTCGTACCACTCTGAGGGGAACTCTGGGAGGGATTATACCTTAGAGAGGCACAGTGCCTCCGGTGCACCACAGCATGTAAGTAAAATGTGCCTGCTGTGCACCACCCACGCTGATGTTGCTCAGTATCTCCACAGACCCATCTCCTTCCCACATCTCCTCATCCACTTTGCTAGGGTTCACACCTAGAGTCATCAGGCAGATGCCTGAGTAATTCCTGCGTGCTAAGGTAGAGGTGGTGCTGATATTCTCATAGCTGCTGATAACTGTTCAGAGGCTGGATACAACCTGGCCAAGGATAAACAGAAATTACCCATTGTCATTCCCTAGATATAGTTTCTCTTTTTACTCAACGACAGGTCTTTTAAAGCCTAACAGTGTGTATGAAGCTTGAAAGCTTCTTAGATCTTACCTGAGCTGATCCTATACAGCTGATTTTGAATAATTCTATAGCCACTGTCTGCTCTTGTTCTTGATATTTTTTTATCAGGGATCGTTTTTCCTCTGTGGTAGCGCTCTTGACACCAGTGAAATTTTAGATGGAATTTACCCTTGTGCAAATAAGATCAGCATCAGACCTGCAGACCTGTAGTTTAAAATACTGACCAAAGGACATATTCCACTCTGTATGTAAATCACACCAGTGATTAATTTTATGCACATTTAAAGGTTTTTCAAGGCTATATTATTCACTGGAATAAATGTATATTTTTATAATATATTATTGTTTTTGTACACCCACTAGATCTAATCCAGCCCAGGGTGATTTTTTATGACCAAGTAATAGACCGCTAATTTATTATAGAAATGCCAAGACACTCTTTATTTATAGTGTAACAGTACAAATTGTCACTATAATGAATACTCTTCAGTTATCAAATAATCTGTCTTTTATGGTAACAATAACAAATGATCCTATAGACAGTTTGATATTACTAATGTAATGTAGTAGCTTTCAATTTTAAATTATTATGGGATCTGGAGCAACTGTACATTATAAGATGCAGGTCAAGTAAAACTTGTGACCAGAATTTACATAACTGTACAGCAAATGGTGACTACACATAGTGCTTTGAACCATCCAAATATGCACATGAAAACAGTATCACTCTCAGTCCACAATCCCAACACAGATCTGTACATTGCATCCACTTAGAGAAAGCTGTTAACAAGGCATGTTTAAAAGGAAAATTTTAAAATCATGCCAAAAATTTTTGATAAGCCATTGTCATTATTGGTCTCAAGAGAAAACGGGTCAGTTTTTAAGAGTTGAGGAAAATAAAGAAAACAGAAGAATTGAATGATTTTATCTTCAGTTCAGCTGTTGAGCGTTCTTTCCTCACCAGCAGGTGTTTGTTTCATAAGAAGTTGTTCACTGTTACTATACAAGAGAAAACATTTGATTATGTATATTTGAGCTGGAAAAAGTGTTGAAACAAGGTCTTTTGTAGAGGTTCTACATTTGTATAAAGTAAAATAAAATAAAGCAATCAGGATTAAGAAAATGTTATAAAAGTAAGCTTTGCAATAATTATTTATTTCAGTGTTGAGATTGCCAAGTCTAATTATTTAAGAAATATGCATTTAGCAACTTTTCATAGCTTAAATCTGTAGGACTCAGCAAATACATATTTTATCCTCAGTCCAGTCCCATATTTCAGAACTAGAAAACTAAATAACTTAAATCGTTATTAGTCTCAGAATGAGCAATGCTATTTAATTTTATTAATTTTATGCTTCAACAGCATCAGTAAATGTTTCAGATTTTAACTGCTCTTTTAATAAATTGATTGGAAATAATTTTAAATGTTCTATTTGTCCTTCTGGTCAACTGAGAAATGTTTGTTTTATTTAGTATGTTCTTTCCAGCAGCCAGTTAAGTATGGTCATTGTTGGTACCAATGCACTATAGAGATTTTAAAGGAAGCTGAAGAGTTTAGACAGTCAATTGGAAAAAAATAGTAATCACAATGGGTTGTGGTGAGGATTTTTATTGTGTTTTTCTTATGTTATATCTTTTACTGACAAGATATACTCGTCACAAGAAGTGTTTTTCCATCATAAAGAAAATTATAGTTTCCTACTCTTGGATTGCTCTCTCTAGCTCCCAGCCTCAGAAGTCAACTAAAGCAGCTAACTGGCTGATCAAACCTAGGACAGCTGACTCTCACCCCCAGACCACATTATAGCATGGAAAAATTCATGCTGGATCTCAGTCAACAGTCTCTTCCCTGTCTGTCCACTTCTAACCAGTTAATGTTGACTCTTTTCTTCAGAAATTCCTGCACTTTAAGACACAGCTTTATCCCAGGTGGAGATTCCAGTACTTTTACATTCCTCACCTGAAAAACATTTACATGCTAAAATATATGACCAAAGAGATATTTCTGCAGTCTGTTCCACTCACATTTGGCCAGCAGAGTGTATCTCTAATTTTATTAATTTACATTGACAAAACTCTATACTGGGGATCAGGCATTCACAGCAAAGCATCAGTTATATTCATTAACAAGCAGTAAAGTAGGTGTTTATGTCTGTCTATCTGTCTTTATTTTTTCCTAGTAGAAAGCATCCCTATTTATCCCACAGATTCATAAATAGTCATGTAATACCCTTCAGTTACCCTTGGGGAATGCCCTCTCTTCAGCTCATATAAATGAATTCTGCAATGACAGGATGCAGCAACTTAAAGACCAGTTCAGCAGCCCTCTCTCATCAAAAGTTTTTGCCCAAATGAAATCTTAAGTGGCTGATGGACCAAAAGCTGTTAGGAGAATTAATAATCTGGAATTATCTAGGACAACAACAGGATTCTGAAACAACCCTGAAATTCCATACTGTCAGTAACAAGATTTGTCACCAAGGCTTCATTTTGAGATCAAACTTTTGATCTAGATACAAAAAATAATTCATCACTGATTTATACCTGCAGTTACTTCTGGAAATGCATTTATATGCACTATCCCAAAGACAGAGGCCAAGTCAAAATTATTCTAAGAATCATATGTTAAATGGGTGGTGGTGATGTAAAGGCCTCTTAACAGCTGCCCATGCTCAGTTTATACTTGATCCCAAGCCCATTGAAGTCACTGTGAATCTTTCCTTTGACGTCAATGGGCTTCAGATCAGGTCCTGAGCAATTTTTAAAAAACCTCAGACAAATCAAAACCATTTCCTTTGGAATGAAACTGTTCAGCCCCCTCAGTGAAGACTATTTCCTTTCCAAACACAGCTTTCATACTAGAGTCACGTCGGCTGAGTTTCTATTTTTACGAAAAGCTGCATTTTTAAAAGAAGCAGAAAGCATATTTTTTACTTATAATTCATCTATTAGCAGCTAAGCTGTGGTTATTCGTACTTCCACATGTATCCCCAGCTGGGTACACCAGACCTACAACCTACATTTTAGAAAGTTATGATTATTTTAAAAAACCCTTTTCTTAAATGGAAACTCCTTGCAGATTAACCGTAACAGTCACTGTATTTTATGTGATGAGGGGCTGTCCCTATACACTGCAGCCACTAGACTCCAGTAGGTTATTTAGTCTTATAAAATGCATGAAACTTTAACAAACATTATAATGTATAACAGAACTAATATTGCATTAGCTCTTATACAGAGCACTGCACTAGATACTACATAAATTGATGTAGAAATGCTTCCAAAATAATTGATAAGATATAGACGTGAGGAGAGTAGATCCACCTGACAAGCACCATTTCTCTTTATTTCCTGAAAGTGAAGAGCAGATTCTTAGACAATTTTGTCCGTGGAAAGCAATTCTTATGATGACCAAGAGAAAAGACTGTGAGAGTAGTGAATGTTTGTTCACTGCCTGGCAAGAACAAGGATGAAAAATTCAGAGATACTGTGTTGATATGCAGAAGAGACCAGGCAGAGTACACTGATTTGACTCTATTCCTCTGTGTAAGTAGGTCTCCTGTAAAGTTTTTCACAGGCACATCATTAACCAGCAGGCTCCAGAAATTACTGGGGAGACATTCTGTCCCTTGCTGAATGCCACTGAAGTAGCCATTCCTCCATCTGCAAGAAATGCCAGTCTTGGTGGCCAATCCAGTCCTGCAGGTAAGCCATGGGATGCTTTGTACCATACAGCCTCCTGGAACAGTGTATGAGATTGAATTTGATCCATATATTTTGTGTACAGTTTTTTCCCTTCCACCTAAATATGTATTTCACCATTTCTGTGTTGTTTCATTGATGCAGTAACTGCCAGACTTAAGTGTTAAGACTAGCATGTGCTACTGTTTAAGTATAATATCCTTTCAAGGATGAGGTTATAGGGTCTCTCGGCTTCTTGACCTGAAATAACTTTTTATGGTGATGGAGAGTCTATCTTAATTAGACTGGGTGACTTAACACAGAAAAAAAATCAAATTAGATGAGCTGTGGTTTCTTCTGCTCAAGCATGGGCATGACAACCCCACCTCAATGATGACCATCTCCTATTTAACATGCGATTGCAACTTCACTCTGGGAAACGGCATTCTCTAAACATTGCTTCCTGAAGAATCTCCTAGGGACACTTCTTGCCAAGTTCACTGCTGTGTTTCTGTTTCATTGGGCCTCCATCCCTTGTGAGAACATCTGTGTAAAACAGATGGATAAGGTGATCTTCATCTGCAGTCTCCTCCCATCATTATCTGGGTATTTTGAAAAGACATATCGCTCAGGGACCTCAGATCTGTGATTGATTTTGATGCAGGAGCAAAAACACATGTTTTGCAGAGGACGTAGATCTTGTGGGATAACTTACAATGCACAGTAGTCTTGAGTAGAAGCTAAGTAAGTGAGATAAAGCCAGAAGATGATTCCTTGGAGCCTGCTGTTAGAGGAATAATGCAAATTATATGATAGACAATCCTGGAATGAGCTACAACAGAAGAACTAAGTACAGAAAGACACCTCTCCCAGAATGAAAACAACAGCTGAGAAGCCTGACTGGAAACTACTGACTGAACTACTGCTTCTGGACTTTATCACTTCTCCTACTGTAATGAAAGACTTACACTGATGGAAATTTACTGTCCAAAAAGGGCTTGTTCTAACACTTTGAAGGGGACCAGTAGGAGGGACAGAGGCAACTACATTGACATAATATGTGAAATTGCCTTCAAAATATGTACTGTGCCTCACATGAATAACAAGCAAACCAGAAAGTATAAAATAAGCCTTGAAGGCAGTGCAGGGGGTCACAAGTTTTTTTGTTGTGAGGGTCTTAGTGGCCTCAGCTGATGTCAATTTAAAGAGACAAATGATCACACCAGAGGCAGAAAAATAATGTGGTATAATTCCCTGAGGTATCAATATCTCATCAGACACTTTTTTTTCTTTTCTTTTTTTTATTAGTTTACACCACAAAAAAAAAAAAAAAAAAAAAAAAGGAGTTGGGGGGAAGCCAAAAAAACCAACCAGGAAACCCCAAACCAAAACCACCACAATTCCTCTGAGTATGAATTTAACCAGCTGGATGCCTGGCTTTATTATCTGTTTTTAATATCACAAAAAACACCTGACTTGCTTTTCCAGCTAATTGGGACCCTGTTTATATCATGTCAGTTCAGGAATCCTAAAGAAAAAGACAATATATAGACACAGAAAGAGAAGGAAAAAACAGGCAGTCATCCTGTGGGTTTAAGAATTTCCCTAGCAGATACCAGATTCCCAGTTCTAACTCATTTCTTAAACAGCACTGGTGAACATCAAAGAGTACAGCATGGAGCATGCTGAGTCCCAATTATACACCTCAAAAGTAAACGTTACCTCAGTGGAAAGTCTTCAGAAATTCTACATGAAATAAAGGCCAAGATGCCCAAATGCTCCCTGAAAATATAGATCCTTTATTGAAAACAATGGCTTCATTAAAATACATAGCTTTTAATATACGAAACTATATCACTCAGTCAAAAATTCTTGTAGAAATATGTTAGAGCGCATGGGGGTATAAATACTCTTTCCTAGGTATCAGAAAAAAGAAGTGTCAATTAATTTCAGTGCATTTCTATTGGTTTTTAACAAGTCATCTTTAGAGACAGGAAATATTTTCTGAATGCAGCTCATGTTTCAAAGGAGAAGTGGAGTTAGTACAAATAATTGGTGCACATTGAAGTCAGAGAAGCATGAGTTGTTTTATTAAAAAAAGGAAGTCTTTAAAAGCTGTGTAAACTCTGTAGCTAAATACAAGTTCAAAGAGTTATGTGTTTCACATCATTTAGCAAAAAAAAAAATCATGGCAACAACAGTCAGAGGTTTTTCTCTTTCTTCCCACAGTAACAGATTTTTCTCTAACACCTTGATCCAGGGTAAGGAAACAAACCTAGCAATGTGGCCATAAAATTAATTCAAAGAAGGAAATAAACATAATGAGTGACCTTTACTTACAATTGTACATCCTCCCTACTACTCTTGCCAGTGCTCATATGCATATTAATGTCACGTATACTGGTTTTCCTGAAAGTATATCCAGTATCCAGAACTGGCTGTGGAAGGTGAAAGAAAATTGTGAAGCACCGCCCATAGTCACCAGCACACCCAATGTTTCTTTAATGGCAAGTCTTCCACAGAAAAAAATTCTATGCTAGGTTAAGAATATCAATATGCTACCTAGGGTAATATATATCAAATATATAGATGTGTGTGTATATGCTTTATTAAGCCTTTGCATCAAACTGTCAACAAAGTTTAGTTCCCTTCACTCCACACGGTATTGATGTTTAACTCATATCTTAACCAAGTCCTCCCTATAAGTTTGCAAGTAGTTCTGTTTTTATTCTAAGAAATGAACTAAAATAGACTTTTCCTAAGGAAATAAACATAAAACAGGATAAAGTGTGCTAAGTCTGATCCAGACTAGCATTGCCAATGAAGGTTTCTAGATGTACATACTGAAACACGTAGCAGGTGCTCTTCTTTAATATCTTCATTGATAGCATAAAGTCTAATTTTTCCAGTCCAAATAATTGAAAGAAGGCTTCATTTTGTCAAGTAATAAAAATAATCACTATGTTCTCATTTGTCGAACTTTGCCAGAACTACGAAGAGTTTTTAACTTGCTCTTCATTGCTCTCTAATTCACTTCCTCTCACTTCACTGCTTTTCTGTTTTATTTCTTCCTGATTCTGTTTTCCATTACATTTATTAATTTATTTCTCTCTTTCAAGACATGACCATAATATCCTATTTTTCTATTTTTTTTTTCTTCTCTTTTTCATTAGTTCTGTCCACCCTAATTCTGTAAGTTACTTTTGAAAAGAATGGGGGATCATACAGGTGAAGGAGAACTGACATTAGATTTTATATGGAAAACAACTGAGCTTAACTGTAAACACTGTGGGCTAAAATCCTTCAACCACTCATTAAGACCTTTTCTTTTAAATAAGCACCTATAAGTAACATCCTTTAATGAGAATGGATGTATGATCTCAACACTCCTTTTTGGTGTGAAATATAGCAGAAAGTAATTTGGTTTTGCCCATGTTGGCAGCTTCTGGCTGCCAGACCTGAACTTAGGTGCTGCATGAATGCAGGGTCAAAGACAAGGAGGGAAGTCAACAGCTGAGATTGCAGGGCAAGAGCTCATCTGTGACACCCACTAAAGAAAATATTTAGATGGCAAAGAAAACTGTGGCTATAAAACTTCTTCTTTTCTTTTTTAATATTTCTGCTTGATTAAGCAGACATTATGTCTGCTGAGGGTTCTTATACATCTCAGAGTCAGATGTGGTTGATAAATATGGGCAGAAGCAGGTTTGGATACAGGAGTAATCAAACCTATAAACCTTTACATCAAGATAGGTAGCAGCTGCAGCAGTACTGAAGCTAAAACAGAGAAATCACCCAGCAGGAAGGCAATGCACAGTAAAATGTGAGGAGCTCTGAAGTATATGTTCTTCTCTTCACTCCTCTTTGGTTTGGGGCTTTTTTTGCATGTTTTTGATCATTTCTAAAGTAGTTGAGCACTGCCAGTTAATGCTGAATCCAGATAAATGTCAGAAGTTCCTACATCTCTTAGAACATGTGGGATAATAGGGGATTCTTTAGCTACAGACATTTGGGGGAGGGGGGTTGCTGCCATAAGGGCTAATGGTTTGTTGGGGTTTTTTTCAGGAAATCTTGGATTGTGGATCTCAACTCATTAGTCATTCCTTGTGTCTCAATATCACCTTCAGCATGATCCAAACCACAAATGTGAGTCACTCATCATCTTTCCTTTGTTTGATTACAATTAAGCATTTTTTGGTTTGGTTTTATTATTATTATTACTTGTTTTATCAGGTGCACAAAGAGCACAATTTGTTCTTTGTTGATACCTGAACATGATTTACATACTTTAACTTTTCTTGCTATTTCAGTTCTTCTGTAATTATTCTCTGCTCTGTGATGCCATCATGTCTCTTGCTGTGTTACGGTAAATCACTAGTTTTAGGACAGTCAGAATGTTAGGAAATGTTGCTTTCAAAGTTGCACTAAAAAGGATTCTTCAGCTCAGAATTAATAGGAGAGCCTTATGCCTAGATGATATCATCATTTTTTTGCTATTAGCAATTTTAAGACATTTTCTCTTAGTACCATGGTACTTGACAAGCACAGACTACTTTTAGATTTCAGATTACTTGATTCAAGCTGCAGTACATGCAACTTCTCACTCAGGCAACTAGAAAAGCTGATGGATCACTTTATGAAAAGCTTTATGGATCACTTATGTTAAAAATGATTATTTTTAAAATGTCTCTTTAAAGCTTACTTATTTCTTATTACTCCTTTACGTTTTCTTGCACCATGAATACAAGACTAACTGATACAATCGCTTGTAGATAGAATTGATTCAGGGAATATACACAGTATTTCTGTTTAGTAATCTCACAACCTTTATCCCAAATTATTTGCATGCATGGAGAGCTCTAAATTTACCTACTTTAGCTCCTGTGAGCCTAAACAAAGAATCCACATCAGTACTTCCATATTTCTGCTCAGGATTTCCCAGACACAAATATATGTTAACAGATCTTTAAAATATTAGAGATATGCAGGGTAAATCCATTACTTTCATAACATCAGACATGCTTGTGAATGTGCAAAAGAACTGGACACCACATGCTAAGGAGCTGTTATGTCTTCTGAAACAGGCAGGTACACTGTGAATGCCAGAACTTCCTGGCAGTGCTATCCAGTGGTTTCTGGAGTCAGCACTGTCCCACAAGATGGAACCTGCTCCTCCTAGCACAGTGCTCACACGTTTATAGTAGGTTGCCACATACCTAGGAAAGAGAATGCCTCCACAACACCACCATGCACTGCATTTTAGGACTGAAGAGAAGCATCAGGAAAACCCCATGGCAGCTGGAAACCCCCTGGCAACGCAAAATCATTTATGTGCAACCTTCTAGCATTTCCATGGAAATGATAGAGCTGTCCTGGTCAGAATAAGGATCTGACCCTGGCACTTCTGTCAAGAGAAGACTTCTGTCTTTGCAGTTGAGTCTTCCTATATATCACCAAACAGAACTGTAAAAGGGTGGAAGGATAACATTTGTGTAAGGATAACAACAAGCAAATCAGGAAAACCAGGATTTAATTCAGCCAATCAAAACAAGCAAAGCAAAAACATCTACAACTGTACACAATCAACCTGGAGAAAGGTATTTACAACAGTTCACAACCTTCTTGTTTACAACCTTCTTGTCCATTTTCTGCAGTTCCAAATTTCAGGAGACAAGCACTACTTTGGCAATGTTACTGTACATGTTTAATGAAAGATATTTAGAAAATGTTTGCAGTTTAAAAAGTTGACATTCATGTTATGGAGGGAGGGAAATAATAAAGTAAGAGAAAGAAAAATTGATAAGACAAAGGTGCTGAAACTAGCTGTTTATTCATCTCTATATGCAAATATTGCTGGTGCATTTCTTTAACCTGGAGGCAATGACATGTACAGACACTGAGCCCAGCCGTGGGGGACAAGAGAATCAGGTGAGCCAGGGAGGAGACAAATTCAGGGGATATCTCAGGATAGCAGGGAATGGTGTGTCAGGAATAAGGATTTTTACATTCTAGGAAAGATATTTTGTTCTTTTAGGAGACCTCTACATTATAATCTAAAAAATGGTATGTTAGGCGAACAACAAGGTTTGATTCCTGTATTTCAGCCCCTGAAAATCAATGTACAATATAAATTTCAAAAAACAATGTCACTTATTCATACTGGACAGCTCTGGTAAAAGTGTATGAACAATGTAATGTATATTCCTTGTATTAATATATAGTATAAAGAAATAGCTCTAGAGCTCAGGACACAAATGGATGTTTAGATTAGCTGTCAACAATGTCATATCCATGTTAATAATGCCCTATTCATGCCTGGAGCTGACAGTCTTTCTTATTTTTATTCACGAATTCCATTTAATAACAGCAATAAGTCACTCTAGACATTACATTTCTAAGGGATTTTTGCACTTCTCAGGTGGTTAAAGTCACTTGACCTTCGGCCTCATGCCTTAAAAACTCCCTAAGAGATGTGCTAAATTGCCCAGAAATACATTGCCTGTCATGTCTTGTTGCTTAATTAAGGGCCAACCTATATGGCCTATAAGGACTGCCCTTAAGTAATTGCTAATTGATCTCCTACTCAAGAAAAATTAATAAATTCCACAGCAGACGCACTGTCACATGGTATTTACTCAAATTCATATTCTACCAATAGAGAACAAAAAGCACACAGAGAACAGGTGGGTTGAGGGCAGAAACATCTTTAGAGCATCTAAACATCACTCCAAGAGTTTGGCATGTCTTGGAGCCACCACTCTCAGACCTTCAGTGGTGTTGAGATCAAATACATTCCTTAAAAATAAGAGCTTTTAGAAACAAGAAATAGCTAGTTTTCCATCTAGCTTTATCTAGTCTGAAAGATATTTAATCTTTGTTACAAATATCTAACCAAGGGATCTCACCAAGAGGGATGGATTGTCACCTGATGGAAGGAAAACACAGCCTAGAAAAACAGACAGGGGAGACACATTTCCAAGATCTTTTCAGAAGAAAGGAGGTGGGGTTTAGGCTGACACAGGAGAGGTTCTTCCAGATTTTGAACCCAATTTTTTTTGTCAAAGTGCATGAAACAAACTTGTTGCATTTTGTGCCTAGAGCTCCAAATAGTAAAAAAAAAAGTGCTGATAGCTTTATTATGAGATGTTGAGACTGTTTTAGGCTGCATCAGAAATCTTGACTGTGCACAGTAAGGTATTTTCAGGTGTGAACATTAAGAAATGTATGGATGACAACATTAACCTCCCATTATCCTCAGAAAGACTGTATTTACATATTATCCTACCCAAGGTTTTTACATACTGACTTCTAACACATTAGTGGTTTATGCATTTCAAAATAACTCAAAGTAAAAAGGATTCATCTCTGAGACATTTCCCATGTGGACATACCAGATGAAACCAGGACTCATTGGAGTCAAAGATTATAACTTTTCTGTTGAAGTCAGGAGGTCAAGATTTTAACCCATTTACACGAATTGCACAAAATGATACTAAGTTTGGGAACCACTCTGATATATGATAATTTATGGTAGAGGTTAAGCTAGTTTTTGGGGTGCCTTGTAAAAAAAGATGCTTTGGTTCCATGTTTGGTGTTTTATTCAAGAGCTCCCCATACTCCTCTGAAACTGCATTAGGGAAAGAGCAACATTTACACTGATGGCACAGAAACAGGGAGACTGAGCTCTGGGAAGACACTGATCCCTGCAGTGGTATTAACACCAATATCATAATATCAGGAACCATATTAAGATACCTGCCTCACTTATTAGATGCTTAACTGTTTTATTTTCTGAATCTTTTCATATGTTAAATGTTAGAGTCCACTTACATATAACTGGAAATGTTAAGGATAGCTGGGACCTGTCACATAAATATACTGTCTTGTGATCATGATTATGCAACTGATTGCTATTATTTGATTTCATCACACTGTAGTTAATTGTTTTAATATATCAAGAGATTACTAACTGAAGTAAATATGTGAATCAACAGGCATTCCTTAAGCCTGTTTGAAGCAGAGAGTAATAGTGAGCTACAAAGGGGACTTCTTGCCCCTACCTGAACAGCAAAAGACAAAAAAACACATTGAAATCCAACAACCACCCTTTCATAGATTCATAGATTCATAGATTCATAGATATTAGGGGTTGGAAGGGACCTAGAAGATCATCTAGTCCAACC
>JAOEGS010006039.1:64898-76008 GCA_025447755.1 Corythornis vintsioides | reverse complement strand
TGGTGCAATCCGTGTTGTGGGGTTGCGGGTTTGGCCCGCGGGCGTGGCGGTCGCCGGGGGGGGGGGCGTGTGGGGGGGGGGGGGGGGGGGGGGGGGGAGGGTGGATTCCAGACGCTCTGCCAGGTGAAGTTGCACTGACAGGTAGTCCTGCCATAGGCACTGGAGGTGATGTACAAACCACCTTGGGTCCACACCTCCTCCTGCTACATCTTGCCTTCATATTCCCAAAGGAATGGGTTGATTTGTTTTGTTGTTTTGGGGCTTTTTTGCATGAAAACAAAGCGTTTTGTGATCGTTATTAAGCTCATTCTACAACATGTAGCATACAACAGCCTTTTAAATAAACCACAGCATCTCAAACACTGACAGATTCACCACGTCTTTTCATTTTTAATTGGATGACCCCATTTTTCTTGGCTCAGCTCTGATGCTGAACTTACTTTCCATTATTATGAAACTTTTAAAATATTGAATGTTGGTATCACTGTTAAAGCCATAACTGCAACATTGCATTGAACTCTTCCCAGACATAACTTTAGCTTTATTGTGTCCTGTAAATTCACTTCTAATGTTGATACATGATAAAGTTATACGGCCCTGCCTTTTCTGCAGGGATTAGAGATTACAGTTCAGATTTTCTTTTGAGGGAAGCACTGTGAATTTAATCATTCTATAACAAAATCAACCAACGAAAGGAAGTCAGTGAACTGAAACACTGCAAAGCATAATCTAATTTTTCATTGAAAAAATCCTGGCATTCAGCAGCCCATGTTTGTTAGCATGCCTGTGCCTTTTGAAATCAATTACTGTATTTCATTCACACAACAGATGAAGATGGTAAATTTGTTCAATTGAGATGAGAACTCAGAGCCTACTGGAAGCTGATTTGTTTGTCATCATAAAGGGACTTACAGCATGAAGCACATCTGTCCCGGACATCCTCTGTCATGGGGAAAGGAACACTGAAAGATGTGTGTGTCAGTTTGCTAGCTTGAAAAATGCCCTTTCCTTCTGAGTGGCTCACACTTTGCTAGCCTCGATCTTCTACAATTACTTCAGATTTCAAACATTTACAGACAAATTGACAATACACAAAGCTCTTAAATTCCAAAGACGATGCTCATTGACAGCAAAAGGATGACTTATCGTCTCTTTCAAAACTCAGCGAGAAAAGCAACTAGAAAAAGGAGGCTGCCACCCTAAGATGAGGGCATATGGTAGGTTTATCT
The DNA here is from genome assembly GCA_025447755.1 of Corythornis vintsioides. NCBI lineage: Eukaryota > Metazoa > Chordata > Aves > Coraciiformes > Alcedinidae > Corythornis > Corythornis vintsioides. Next base: position 74,779 of record JAOEGS010006039.1, on the reverse strand, counting down.
TTTTACCTAATTGTCAACCATATTGCCCCCTAATTGCAGGAGAAGAGGATCCTCTTTTTGAATTATACTCTTAAGCCTGATGAAAGCTCTCCCAGCACTGTACAGGGGGTGCAGGAATGTACTACTTACTGATGAGTATCTTGATAGGCTTCAGGAAAAGGGTTGTTGTGGGGGGGAAATGGAAAAATAAAGGGTGATGGGAAATGAGGTTACTTACACCTTGGTTGCACTTTTAGGAAATGGAAAGGTAACTGTAGAAACACCAAGTGCTAGTAATCTTTGACACCCTCATTATTTGGAGGTTTTTAAATTTTATTCATGTGGCTCGTATTCAACCTGACAAGTCATGTAGCGATTAAAAATTGGAATGCTGCAACAACAGTGTTAGAATTAGGATCAGTGACTGGTTTAACTCTCTCTGACAAGGAAAGCCTGGCAAATGACTCGGTTCCAGCCAGTAGGGAATCTTCAGCCTCACTGCGCACTACCAATGCGTCCTGACATGCCTCATCAAGACGGCCAACGTGGGCCTAGCAGATGCCCTCGGAAAGTTTCCTCTTCTTGCCTTTCTTGCTCCTATGTAGTTTCTCACCAGACTCCGGAGTAAGTGTCCTAATGGGGCTAGATTGAACATTTGAGAATTTGCATAAAGCCTAGAAATAAGGAATTGGGCTTCTGGATGTGTTTTTTCCTCCTCACTTTTCCGGAAAAGTAGCATTTTTGCAATGATTCAAACCCAAATGTGGGGGGTTTCGGAGCCCAGGTTATTCTGTGATGAAACATTGTAAGAAGCTGCTAGAAGGAATTGCTGTGGAGTAATTACATGATCACAGAGGACTGAAATTTCCATTACAATATATGGGCTCTGCCATGGGTCCTACAGCACTCAGACAGCCTCAGTGATATATTCAGATAATGATTTTGGCTCCCCTGGTATCTTTCTCTCTCTTTCTTTCTAATAATATGCTGCCCTTTCTCTGTACAGTTGCAGGACAGATGTCTTTGACTGATGTGTTTGAAACATGGGAGGCTTAATATCTATGTTATAATAATGACTGATTTTGGTATCCTGGGAGAGCATCTCTTTTTATATCTTAAGATATAAAAAACAAGTGACATTTTGAAATAAACAAGATCTACAGGTGGTAGAATTAACACTCGATCTGTCATCCTGCATGCAAAGCAGAGACTCAGCCACCAGGGGATACAAAACAGTATCTTGATGTAAGCAGACTAGAAGTTTGAGTTTATTAGCAATAAACTAAAAGGCAAAATTTACTTTCCATTTCTCCAAAATTGTAGTAGTTTCTGGCTACATACAGGAAATGGCATTTTTCTGGGCAGAAGGGCAGGGATGGAAACAGAGTTTGAAGAGCCACAGCAGAGGTCTTTCATTCTCCAGGTGATATAGGGTTGGATTCTTTGACAGTTCTCCTGTAGGCAGCCTGCAGCATCAATTTTAGTCTAGTGACTTCTTATGTTTTCTTCCTCTCGTGCATAGGTTGGATCTAGCCTTCATGTTTGTAACCTTTCTATGCCTCTTTGCGAAAGGAATCCTTCTCTCCCAACACCAGTAACTGAGATTGGTGGTAAGATTTTAGCCAAATAAAACACCAGCAATACTGATGTTGCTGGCTAGAATCTCTGAGAGTAAAGAAATTAGTTTCACTGGAAAAAAATAAACAAGTGTTTCAGGGGGTTTTAGGTCCATTTTCCCAGTTAGCATAAAATTAAATTTTATTTAAAGACAAGAAAATCTAAAATTATAGTGGAGGACTTCAATATCCATATTTGTCAAACTCGTGTGCTATTCCAGTGCAGACTTTAAATATGCAATTGCAGATACAATCTGTCTGATAAAATATTATTGTGTGCTGGCAGAAGAGATACTAATCAGCTCTTGATTAATATTCATTGTATACATATATGTATTCAGGAAATTAAAAGGTATTTTCAGACAATCAGAGAGCATACAGCACAAAACATATTCCTAGATAAATTGAAAAAGCAGTGGTCAAGGCAATCTCTTGAATTCAACATTAGTGAAAGGCCAGCCACTTCATTTTTTCATTCATCCCAGAGGATTAAGAAAACTGAGCTGATAGAATCTTGTGATCCCACCCACTTTGGGTGCATGTTTTCTAATTAAAATGGAAATTTGATCAATTATCAAAATGCACTGGCTGATAGAGATGTGCCATTCATCTTCTGTACAATGCTACATCTGCCTTGGAAGCAAGAGGAGTGTTTTCAGGTTCTGCAATAATTTAGACATTAAAAATGCCATGATTATTATTACAGTCACTTCTAAGGCCATCATCATTAGTATTTTAAATGAGCCAAACCAAGACACTGTCCTGTCCTCCACCAAGATCATGCAAAATTAGCTCACACATAAATATATACAGCAAATTACATATAGGGAGATAGGGATATATGACATCAACATAGTTATCTGTATGTATCCTGGCATTTGCAGACTATTAACTTCATAGAACTATTTGCACAATCAAATACTTCTCTGTGAAGTCTCTATGACCATCAAAGGAAATAGATAATTTTCCATAGTATTTTCATCAGGTCTCTACTTCATTAATCATCTACTACTCAACACATAGTTCCCATTCAAACCAGTGGGACTGTCATGATGAAGTAGCCACCAGCAGTGGGATATTGGCCTTAGTGTGTCCAGTTCTTGATACACTTTGGACACATAGCAGACCCCCATTACAAACATTTTGAAACTGGAACGCTAAGGAACTCTAGGCAAAGAAAATATTGTCACGATCAATGTGTTTGTGGTAGTGCAACAAATCTAGACTCTTCTGCTGATGTGCACTTTTTGTTAAATCAGTTTTTCAAAGACCTGGGGTTTCAGAGGAGGCCGTGGATGGACTGGTGTGCACTGCAAGGGTAACTGCTAGAGATAGATACAAATTAGCAAGCCAAAGTCCAGAAAATAGCTGCTGCTGAGACAAATTAAGAGAAAAAAGGTAAAACCACAGACAGAAATGAATGCTGAATGATTGTAGACACACTGTTGGCTGAAGCATTAAGCAATAACTGGGAAGACCATAATGGTAATCATTATTCTAAAATGAGAGACTAGAGCATGTGAGATGGCTGGTTATGGTGTTGTGTTGTCCTAATCCCTCTCACACTGATTATATACCCAGTTAAAAAACTCTGAGCTCATACACATCAACAGGTCAAATGGCAAAGGCCAGTCTTAATGCGCTAAGAAAGCAGACTGGGAAAAGCCACTGTTAATTTGCTGCCCTTAGTGACAGGAGTCTGCTGGTTCCCACCAGTCAGGCCCCAGCAGACAGACTACTGAAAAAGTAGGTGAGCAAAACAACCTTCACATTGAAAGCTGAGAAGAGACACAGTCCAAAATGGAACAGGTGGATGCTCAGAAAGCTTCACAAATACAGGACTCAAAATACAACAGCTCTCTTCTTCTTATCATGCATTGTCTAAGAATGCCCTTCAAGTGAAACTTTGATGGAAGGTAAAAAGATAAACCCTAGAAGGATTAAATTAAACTTTCCTCTCCTTTTTCTTCCTTATATTTACTTAATTATTGATTGTAGATATCAAAAAGGTGCTGTTACAAGAACATACTTTAGTAGGTCTGAAGTTCTTCCAAAGGCAGTGAGAGTAAGATTATCTAGGCTCAGAAAAACAGGGTCTTGCCTGTTTACAGTAAGAAGGCTTCAGTGCATTATATTCTTCCATGGTTTAGTCAGCACACTGCTCACTTTTGCTTCCATATTCAAGTTCCACTGAAATAACTCACTGAAAGTCTTAAAAGTCTAGTCCAACACCCTAGGTCTCCAAGTCAGTAAACCAGTTGTCCACAGAGACAGTGTGCTAAAGCATTTGTCTATTGCTGTAGCTCCAGGAATTCCTAATAATAAAGATGATTTAAGCACATGTTGTTCCCAGCCATATTGGTAGTGTTAATAATGTGTTTACTCCCCAGACAGAACATGAATGTTCATCTCTGGGACAAAATCTCTGCCTAGGACCATCCTGTTGCAGGGGCTCTATCACTGTAAGGTGAAGAGCAACCAGATTGACCAGACAGACCAGAGACCTATTTCACTTTATGTACCTTGCTGGGCTCATTGTAATGCTGCTTTGCATTGTAAATGCACAGTTCTTTGGGATTGTTTCTAGTGTTTGTCCCATATCTGTAGGTGAACAAGAGCTAAAATAATCTTGTTTGTTCACAAATTACAGTAAGTTTATACTTATTTAGTACATAGTTGTTTTCCAGAGTTTGACTTATTCAGGTCTCAGTCTGTGTGAACAGTGTAGGAATGAGAGTAACAGAAGCAATCTCTTTCTGCAATTTTAATTTTTTTTTTTAACTTTTTTTCCTCAGAACATCCCTTTGTCATCAATGAATTTCACTGGGGTAAAAACCAACTTGATTTGCCACCAAATTCAGTAGTTGAATTGTGATGGGTGAAATTCTGGCTGTCTTGACATCAAACTAAGATTACAAAAGTAATTTCTTATTTTTATCTAAATTTGAAGAAAGGATTATATCCTTCCCAGAGAAATAACTTTGAGCTTACGCTTTTTAAATTTCAAATACAAGTTTGAATCTCCAAAATTAATGGAACATGTTCGAAAGAAACCTTGAATTAGATTACATTGTTTATTTTTAGATAATTCAAAGATTTTTTTTTTCCATCTGACATTGACCAATAAAGAAAGAGTTAAATATAACTTTGTAAGGTATTTTAGACATAACAGTAATCTCTTTACATATCAGTGGGTCAATAGTTCAGTAAAAGAGGGAACTATAACTTGAATAGACACTAATTAAAAGAATCAATTCTTATCCTACTACATATGTCCAGTCATATTAACACATTTCTAGATTTCTTACTCAGTGGACTAGTCAAGATTAAAGGATTTGCTAATATGGATGAACTGAGTATGCTTCCAAACTGACTGAGCAGATTTGTGAACAAATTAGTTCATTTAAAATTGACAGTGAAAGATTGATTTTGCACAGAGTGAGTTACCTAAGGTATTTATCATTTCCCCAGCTTCCATACACAAGACAGAGATCTACTTCTTTTTCTTTCTGATTGTAATAGGACTGCTTACTGAGCACCTTTATTTTACAGCCGTGATTGCAGCCTGTCATTCTTTTAATTTAGACATATTTTAGCCTCCACAGACCTTCAGAAATAACTTCCTTAAAAGCCTCAGTCTAATGACTCATTACATGAGTTGCTCAATTCAACCGCAGTACTTTAAATTATAATGCAAGGGGAAAAAAATTGCTAATTACACAGAAAAAGATCCAATTACTCCTGAGACCATTTGATTCATTATTCAGATTGTTTTGGGGGGTGGGGGAGGGAGGAAGGGTGTCTCTAAACATGGGGTTATGTATCAATGTATTGTGAATGGCATGTAGATGTCAGATTTGCCATGGGTTATCATCATTCAACAGTATGCAACAGCTCTGTATTTTCCCCTACCAATCAAAATAGAGTTTCTCAGACTGTGATTCATGCATAGGTGCCAAGGTGCAGTTCTTCATTTTTAGCCACTAAATGACATTAGAAGAAAGCTATAAGCAATCCTCTCCTAATACTTCTACATGGTAAGCCATTCGCTCAGTTGCCAGGGGGACAGACATGACCACAAATGCAAAGGGAAGTGACCCACAAGTCACAGATCCCCAGAGACAAGAGTTCCTCCAGCACTGAAATGTGTTGTGCTTCATTTTCTGCTGGGCCTGAGCCAGGGAACATCCAAACACTTTGCCTGTGACTTGCCATTGCCCAGGTCCCTCCCATGGTTCAGCATGATGTTTACAGTTGGATGGGAGCTGAAATCAAAGGAAATGACAAACCTATTCAGTGTTGTCCTCTGCAAAGTCAAAATTACTGAGATTTATCTTGTTTAAGCTACCACCATAAAACCCTTTAGACTCTTCAATGGCAGATCACATCCAACCTAAACCTGGCTTTTGTTTATGGGACATTCAAGGTTCTCTTAACTGGAATCAACTCTCCTCAAATTTGGTTCGTGTTTAAGAGCAGAAGTGAATCTGAAATCACTTAATTACATTCTGATTTCAGTCTGACAGTTTCAGTTACTAGATAATAAAAATTTATATGTGTGTTTTTAGATTACTTTGTCCAGATGTGAACTGAGGTCCAGTTTTGGTCCAAAAAAAGAAAATTTTAATGTCATTATCTGTTTTTATCCCAAAATTAACAAAACAAATGAAGGTGATTGTAATGTAGAAAACTTGATAAAATCCTACTATTTTAACCTACAACACACTACCTTTTGAATCTATACTAATGTGAAATGGAACAATTTTAAGAGCTCTCAAAAATATTAGCTTTTTCAAAAAACTTTGTCTGCTCTGTCATGGCTCCACTTTCCTACAGCCTTTGCTAACTGATTCAATACTGCACTTGTTCCCTGAAACCTGTGTTCTTCCATAACAATTATTCTTTTGCAGTATATCCAGTTTAGTCATCATTAAACCCATATCACCTATGATGTGTGAGCCAAGTATTCCCATTTTTTTGCAGGGTGTCACTTTCTACTCCACACTTTCATTTCATGCCTGACTGTAATCAGTTCATTTTTTATCTTCCATTTGTGCTTCTTACTTCCTATTAAGTTCCTTTTCTTTTACCCAGATGTCTCAATATTATCTTCTTTTTCTGAGTGTATTACAGCTCACCTTCCATTTTCTTAAATTTTGCAGAACTTCTCATGACAAAGGTGTTATGTTACTTATGATGAATTATGCAAGAGCAATAAAATGCAAAATATGTAAATGGCCCATGATTGTTATCTCACTATTAAAGTGAAGCGGTAACAGAATTTGTAATGTATATTAACAGATTATTCACATTTTTAATGTAGCAGGAGATGGGTAAAAAATTAACTGGACTTTGTTCTGCAGTTGCACGTGAGAGCAAGACATAATGAAGACACTCTCCCCACCTTCAGTGATTTGTCTTTCACAGTTCAATTCTGCCATTTCACAAGCTTGCTGGCTCTAGGGTTATGTGCCCTGGCAAATTGTTGTCTGTCACCTGTTAATGTATTTCCTCACTTACCTGATTGACAAATTCCCTGCCTTGATCATTGATTTGTGCACATACACATGAATGTCTGACGAATTCAATCAGAGACCTTCAACACTTTTGGGTAGTTTATCCTGTAGGGATTTATCTTCAGTCCATTTTGAGAAGTAATCCATAGCTGTGACCAAATATTTGTATGTGTCATGGTCAGCAGTGAGAAAACAAGTATCACCATTAATTTGTGTTATCTGTACTGTTCCTATCCTGATGACCCTGCTGTGGTGTTCTACTGGATCACATTGTCTACATGTTGCTTGCTGCTAGCCAAATCTGAGAGCTAACAGGTAAGTTTTGCAGGAAGGTATCCCCTTAAGTGGATTTAGCAGCACTGGTGACAGTCTTCACAAGCTACATGTTAGTCCACAGTCACAGTAATTTAAGCAGATGTTGAGTGGAGGGAGCCTATTCTCATGTCCATCCCTGTAGGAAAAGCCATGAGTTTTCAGCCCAAAGGTTTGTATGCTGCATCAAAACAGAGAGCAGGCAGTGATGTTAGTGAGCACAAATTCCTTAGTTTTCAGCTGCAAAATGGAGGTCAGTGCTTGAGACAAGAGCCACAAGATGGGAGAGGATGGGAAAAACACAAAAATAGTTTAGTGATTCCTTGAGCCTCTTATGTGCTATGATTGTTTTTTAAATATAACTTTCTATGTTAAAAAAAGGGACAGTAACTTATAATCCAGCATTTCTGCATCTTTTTATCTACTTAGATGATGATGAATAGCGACCATCAGTATGAGCACACAGCATGTCAATCTGTGGGACTAGCAACAGTTCAAACTAATTTAAATACTAGTCAATGCCATCCTTAAATTATGAGCCATCTCCCCTTCTAACTCATTTTATTGCTCAGGAAGCCCCACTTCATGCACAACAATGTAAGAATCTGGTGACTTCTGCTAAAAGAGCAACCCTTTTGGCATGCCATTTACTTTGAATTATTCTGCCCAGGGAGTGGCTCCTGGATTCCCTTGGCACTCTCAAAGGCCTTGTTTTTCTGGGTGAGCTCAGTCCAGTACTGCCCTAGCCTGGGTCAGCTCTGCCTCTCCACTGAAATGGCTGCTTTAGCAAGTCTTTAGCCCCAAATTAGGCAGCTTTCATCCAGCCATAGTGAAGTCATATAGTGACAAGCTTGAGTAATAGACCTAGTCCAGTAATACAGCATTGTATATCAGGTAAGATTTTCCTGTCTCTAATTATTTCAATCAAAACTAAAACCAATGTCACTTAAAAAGAGTCACCATTTTTCATCCTTCCAGACTGACTTGTTTTATTTTCTGACCCTTTTTTTCAAGTCAGCCCCCATGAGGAACTTCTTTTCTCCTCAGGAGCAGTTCCTGCAGCTTTTGCATTAAAAAAAACTTCTCATTTTCATCAAAGAGAAGGAGCAAGTCATTACCTAAGCCTCCTAATGACAGATTTACTAGATCTGGAAGGGTTGAAGAAAAGGCTGTTAGAAGAAAAAAATCAAGCCAGATTTTCTGATCTGATCGGACAGGAGGAAGAAACCCAGATACCTTAGCTTATTTGTTTGTTTGTTTTCTGGTTAGACTGTTATTTATTTTTTATTCTCATGAAGCTGAAGGACCGATAGTGAGAATATTAACTGAAGCCAAGCGTAGTGTGAGAGCAGATGCTTTCCAAGCCTTTCCATACAACCTTGCCAGTCCTTTGCAGAACAGCTCTGGGTTACCACATTTATCTCAGGTTTTATGCCTTTTTTTCATCAGCTGGAGTTGTCAGAAGGAATTGAATTATGTCTCTGTGATTTAATGGAATAACCAGAAATGCTAAGACCAAGATTATGGGGCATGTTTTCTTCAGTAACACAAGCAAGAATAAAAAATATTTATTATGCATGTACAACTGAGCTATAAAATGCACACAGTAAGAAGGTGAAGCAAGGATAATTTTGGTTCCAGTGATTTTTTCAGAACTCAGAATTCTCTTAGCCCTAAAATGGGACATGGAATTTGTAAGCAAAAACCTACACTTTTGAGTTACACTTGGAAGCAAACTGGTAGTCAGTGCATTTTAAGATTATGTTTTCCTCTTCGCAAAGGCCCCCACAAGGCAAATGCATGATGAATTAGCACACCCTGAAATAATTCACTATAGCTGTGCTAATTGCATTTCCATACTCAGGGTGGGGGGGATGGGGAGAGGTGGGGGCAAAGTATGGGAATGCAATCCTGTAAATTGGGCCCCACAATTTCAAAAGGATGTTTATGTGCTTGAATGCATCCAGAGGAGGTCACCAAAAGTGGTGAAGGGTCTTGGAAGGTATGTCCAATAAGGAGTGGCTGAGGACACTTGGCTTGATTAGTTTGGAGTAAAGAAGACTGAGGGATGACCTCTACAACTCCCTGAGAAGGGGATGTGGAGAGGCAGTTGCTGAACTGTTCCCCCTGGTATCCACTGATAGGACACAAGGGAACTGTTCAAAGCTGCATCAGGAGGTTTAGATTGGACATTAGAAAAATTACTGAGAGGGTGATCAAACCATGGAACAGGCTTCCTAAGAGAGATGGTTGATGTCCTGTACTTGTTAGTGTTGAAGGGACATTTGACTACTGCCCTTAAAAACATGTTTTTGCTTTTGGTCAGTACTGAAGCAGTCAGGCAGTTAGACTAGATGCTTGTTGTAGGTCCTTTCTAATTCAACTATTATTCTATTCTATTCTATTCTATTCTATTCTATTCTATTCTATTCTATTCTATTCTATTCTATTCTATTCT
>JAOEGS010006039.1:18373-64798 GCA_025447755.1 Corythornis vintsioides | reverse complement strand
CTATTCTATTCTATTCTATTCTATTCTATTCTATTCTATTCTATTCTATTCATTTCCATTCTTCATTACAGTTATTCATAATTATTCATTACAGTTATTCAGAGCTCTTTCCATGCCAATGATGCATGAAAAGAGCTCTTGTGCCCACCCAGCATTTGAACTGCATGCACGGAAATCTAGAAAGTTGCAAGTCCTGATTGTGCAGCAAGTCTGGAGCCCTTCCAAGCACAGGCTGTTTTGCACAAGCGAGATTACGTGGGAAAATGGAGCCAAGAGAAGATCAGAGCTCATCTCTGCTACAAAACTTGCAATGGAAAAGAGAGACAGGGCATGAGTAGTGCCTTAGTGGTGTGAGAGGAGCAGAGAAGAATCTAGTTAGAATGGCCCAGGGGACCTCTGAAAAATGGATGTGCTCAATACTGCAGAGGAAGGCAAAAATCCCCAGGGGACCTGTGACAGTCCACCCTGGATGAAAAAAAGCCTTCCTCTCCTTTGATGCAGGGCATGAATGGTACCTTTGTGGTGCATGGGCAGAAGGGAATAATCCAGACCAAATGGACCAGAGGAGCCCTGACAAGGGGCTGTCTTCAATGCTAGAGGAAAAGACACAATCCCTATGGCCCACCTTAGGGGCAAAGAAAGCTTCCTACGTCTGGATGTGGGGCACAAGACCCACCATTGTGAAGATAAGCATGATCAGCAGGCATCTAGCCAAAATGGTCCAAAGGCATCTTAAGTAGGGGACCATGCTTAATACTGAAGAGGAAAAAAACCAACTAAACAAACAAAAAACATGGACAATTGATGGCCCACCCTAGGGAGAAAAAAACAGTCCTCCTGCCCCTGGCTACAGGGCACAAGAGTCCATGTTCATGGTGCATGAGCAGCAGGCAGTAACTTAGAAAAAACAGCTCAAGAAGGTCTGACAAGGGTCTGTGCTCAATGCTGCAGAACAGATCAGAGGAGGCCTGAAAAGGGGCCATGCTCAGTTCTGCAGAGGAAGACAAAAAAAAAAACCCTAGGGATCTGTGCCAATCTGACCCAGGGTAAAATTTCTTCCTGACCCTAGAGCTGATGACAGGCTATTTGTTAAAAATGGGAGCAAGGCCTGCCTCCTCATCCCACAGACTAGTCGCACCTCACAGGACATGCTAGCACTGCCCATCCCCTTTTTTCCCTCAACCTGGAGTCATCTGATGCTTCCAAGAGTAGCCAGTCTTAGCTACAGATCTACTAGGGGGCAAGAATCCTTCGCTTGCTTGGCAGGACACCAGTGGTTACTCCAAAGCACTGGGACACCTGGTAGTACCTAGCAAGATCTATGCATCCCATTTCTTATGGCTGCTGCCTCAGGTATTCTGCCTCTGCTCCTCAAAGAGTGAGGATGGTGAGCTCTGTAGTGCTCCTGAAGTTCCCTTGGTCCTGCTACTGCTATCCAGATGAAAAGTCCTGACAGCCTCAGGCACATCCAAGTGTTTGTGGTTTTTCTCATATCCAGCAGTCTCTTGCAACCTCCAGGCAGGCACACAGTGGGAATGGGAAGTTGGGCTTTATCCTGCCATGGGGCATTGTGCCTGCCCCATAACCTTGCCCACTGCAGCCCTCCCCCTTGCCTCTCCATCCAGCAACCTTCAGAGTATTCAATGACATCAAAGCCCGAGTATGAAGCCTGAGAGATGTGTTAATGAGGCTTTCACTCATCAGTAGCCCACTGGAGAGTCCAGCTCCAACAAGTCATAAACAGCAGATCCAGCCCTTAAGTCTTATGGAGTCCCAGGGATTTAATGTTCATTATGGAACAGTGATGCACTAGATGTATGATCTAGGAGGACTAGATATCTGGAATAAAGGAAAGGGATGAGAGCTCCTGAAATCTGTGAGAATGGCAAGTCCATGAGTACATGGAGATGAACTAGTACTTAGCAAGGACTAGAAAACTGCTATTGTTTTTGTCTAACTAGAAAATTTATCAGTGCACTTAAAATACAGTTCCTGGGCTCACTATTTTAGCACTACAACCGTAAAGGAACTTTTAAACTATGCAGATGCCCTTTAACAAATCTGTTTTAAGCCTGTATAGGTAGAAAAAGGCTAATTTGAAATTTGAAAATGTGTAAGAGTGGCACACAATACTTCTGGGTAATCCAGCCTTTCTGAGAAAGATGTTATTCTATTCCAAGAACATTTGCTAAAACCTTACTTTGAGCTACAACATCCAACCCACCAGAAGCCTGCTCTGTTTACCAGCACTCACAGCATTTTCTCTAATAATAAATAGGCAGATATTTGCTTTACTGCTACCTCTAAATACTTCTGGGAAATTCATCTGTTACTTTCAAAACATACAAATCTCTTTTATAGAAAAAATGAGCAAGGACATTTCAGGTACAAATATTGTCCTACTTTCTGTCATCTGAAAAAAAAAATACTAAGCCACAAAGCCATATAGCCAGTTATGTGATATTGTAAAGTAGTAAATCAGCTTAAAAAGATTTCTCATTAAAGGAAAAAAAAACCCAAACCTTTCAACCCTATGAAAGTTTATATGGTAAACAAGTTGCCCCTATTTTGTATGTTTTGATATATAGAGAGGTATAATGACAGATAATTTTTACAGAGTTTCTTTTTGTGCCACCCAGAAGTTGAGAATATTAGATGATTGATCCTTTCCATCCTAATTTTTTTAAAAAGTCACTTTTATAAATAAATATTTATAATGCTGGGTTTTTTTCATAGCTTATATTTGACTAAAAAAAAGAGCAGGTTTTGCCAGCTGATGCTTTAACTTTCATATTTAAATTTCAGTTACATTAAAGTGTTAAAAAATCCCCAAACCTGTAAATCTGTTCAATATTATTACTTGTGAACTATAAGTTGCAAAGTATGCCAAGCCCATGTAACTATACAACAGGGATGAAACCTCTGATAGGGATTTTTGCAAATCTCAAATTATTGAACTATAAATATGCAATACATAGATTATTGTGTTCATTTTTTTCTTCAGTAAGGCTTTTTCTATGTCAAGCAATCTCATCTAAAAATTTGACTCAGTCCTGATCCTTTAAAATTCCACCAGCTCTTATACATTAGCATTTTCATACTTTCTATTTATCACTATGCTTAGAATGGTTGCAGTGTGATAGAAAGAATTATTTTTGAATACATAAGTAAGCCTGTTATCCACATGAATAAGGAAGATAATACAGTGAGTCTCTCTGAAATGCACAGCTTTAGTGTACAATCAGTGTATTTCTTTCATGTTTATTCCTTTGTCACATATTCATTTGAGAGGGTTCCACAACATGCTCAGTACATGCCATGAATTGGTTTGCCACAAGTTTATCCTTTCAGCACATTTTATTTCACTGTTAAGGCAATCATTGCATTTTGGCAGATTTTTATGCATTTAATAGCTTCATTCTCTTATCAGATATTCATTTAATTGGATTTCAGGCTGGTTTCACATAGGATTTGGATAAATGGAAGCATAGGTTGCAACCTATGTGTTCCTTAGCAGAAATTCATGTAAGTTACTTCAATTGTCATTTAATACACTATTGCTGCTGTGCAATTTATCTACTTGAGAGTTGCTTTTGACAACAGAACCAGTTTAGAGTATTAGTGTTCCTGTTACTGAAGTTTTCAGACAGTAGGCTATAAAGGCACCAGACTACCTACCTCAGCAAAGTTAAGCAAAAAAAAGGCTAATTGAATCTTAAAAAAAAATACTTAATCATTTGGTCTTTGAGCCTTCTAAGTGAAAGGTGCGTAGGCCTTGGAGTTATCAAGTGTTTCACTTTACAGGGTCAATTGCACCATTTAACTCCTTTTTTTACCAGGAAAAATACACCATATTCTCCCTTCAGTGGCACTCGTAGAGCTCCAACATCTTCTGTTAATACCTGGGATGTGGAGTGGCCTTTTTCTGTTGTCCCTTTGAGTGTCCCTCCCTCTGCAGCATATCTGTGCAGGGATTTTAAAACTAATTTTATTTTGTTTGGGTTATTTGCTGCTGCTGCTTTTTATTTATTTTTTAATGAAGCTTTTATGAAATTCTATATTGCACATTTTTCTGCCTGTTGCAATTCAAAGTGCATTTATTATTAAAGTTGAATAACTTACTAATGAAAAAAGACAAGAATTCAGCTGCAGGGTACTTTGTGATATTCAACTTGCATGGCTATCTTTAGCTATAACACGTGTTCACACACATGTGCACACTTGCATGTGCAGATGAAGACACAATACCTACTAGATATATTAGAACAGAATTTTTAAATTTGTCATTTTAGAGATGAATTTCTAAATTACTTTTAATATATCTCACAGCTCCCCTAGATAGTTTGCAAGTCAAGATTTAGCCATAAAGTAAGGTGATTTGCCAAAATCAAACTCCTGTGAAAATAGAGAGCTTGTTCTACTTTGGTGTTACACAAATGTAACTAAGGACAGAATTTAACCTCAGGGGTCAAACAAAGATTAGGCCTTCCGTGGTTTTGGTTTTGATTAAAATCATCATTGTTTGGCTGTACAATATATTTATGAAGAAAAAAAAACATGAAAGAAAAGAATATATTTTGAACATTAGGAAATAGAGGCAAATAAAAAGGTTAAAGAAAACTATTTCATAAAATGGCATGTAAGCATGTGGAATACGTTACCAAAGACAAGAGAGGTAACTTAGAACATATGTTTATGAATCAGTATGTTCAAAAGAGAACAAGATGAGTTTTTAGACAAAGAGAGAATAGAGTGTGAGGAATGCAGGAAATTAGAGATGGGGGGGAAAAAAAAAAAAAGCAGAAAGGTCAGTTTTATGAGGATTAGTAGCTTTTAACAAAGCAAGGCTGTGAGCAGGTGGAGTTCCCACCCTGGTCTGAATGCCAAATGCACAGCCGGTTTGTACTGCAAACTCATAACCTTTTCTGGACCAGGGAAGAAGATGGGGAGGCTAATCTTCAGCAGTAGTTAAAATTGTAACAGCAAAATATAAACTCCAGGTCAAGATCTTTACTGTTCCTAGAGTTTTGCTGTCAGCATTTCTATCCCAGAACACTTTTTCTTCTGTTCAATGGGTGCTTCTGCACATAGTGTTCAATAAAATTAAGAAGTCATAATCAAAAAGAACTGACAGCATCTCCATGGGTAATAAACACTTGGTAATAGAAGACCTTTGCTTCTTACTATGACCATTCTGCAGGAAAGGCAAAAGTAAGCCAGCTACTTGAGGTGGTCTCTGTACAATACTTTCAGGACCCTGTATCAAAGACCTTCTCTGAACACCTGTATATCATTTGAGGGCACAAAATGGCTTGGGATCATCTCAGCATTACTCTCAGAGCAGGGGAGAAAATTATGTCAGAAGAAAGTCATAATTCCAAACCTGAGCTAAATGTCACTCCAGAATACCCAAAAGATGCTTCTGAAAATTCACTATCGACCTGATTAACTTTTGCCACTCAGAAGAACTCATTTCTAGCTAGGCCTCCTCAGGAATATCTCATGCACCCCTGGCAGACCAGTCTGCTTCCTAGAAGTTTCAGGTTCTCTGTCCTCAAGAAGGATTTGGTTTTCTGGGTGAACGTGATGTTTGCAAGCAGTATATGTAGAAAGAACAACTGACTGTTCCCCTGAATTCAGGGTGTGTATCTGAAGCCTTTTATCCCCTTCCTTAGAGGTTCTATTTGCTTTAATACTTTTCCACAATTAAACCTTTTTTTTTTTCTCTGATTGTCAAGTCAAAATAGGAATAAATGGATATGGTTGGCAACTTCATATCCATTTATTTCTTCTGATGGCATACATCCTAGATCAGTTTTGATCAGTTCAAACTTTAATGTTTAAGTAGAGTTTCTTTAATAAACCAACTGTCATACCTTTTTATTCACTTCAAATCTTGTATTAAAAAAAAAAAAAAGTCTTTTTTTTTTTTTCCAATGTGTTGATTCAAAATAAAGATTTCAGATTTCCTTGAGAAAAAAAATGAAAAGCAGGAAAAGTCTGCAGAAAGCAAATTCTTGGTGGGTAGGTACATAATCAGGAAAATCTCTGGGTGAGTGAAGTTCACAGCATGTGTTCACTATCCCTTATTCAATTGGCAATGCAATATGGCATGTGAACTTGTACATAGACTGACAGAAACACCAAAATGCCATGCATGGCATGCAGAGGATCACTAGGAAACTCTGCCCTGTTGAGTGATGCTGTTGAAAGGCATCACCCTGTCTGCTCTTGCACCAGGCTTAGCCTCTCTCAGCATCAAATTTAATGACAGCACAGGGGTTTCTCTGCAGATGGGGGAGGCCACACTCTCTCCCTCCATCCTTCCACAAACCCGGCTGCTTTTTGCTCCTCTTCTTTCACTGCTGTTTGCTCCCTTTCATTCATTATGAGGCTGTATTAAGCCTCATAATAATGTCCTTGTACCTGTTGGTGGCATCCAGGGGAAGACCTACCTGATAACCTTACCTACAGTGTTTGATGTTCCTCTCTTCATTGTAAATTGTGTTTTATATAGTAGCATTTTCTTTACCCCTCCATTTTGTTGCAGGAGGTGGGATGCAGTAGCAGTGGATGCTTTTGTTCAGTGGTGGTTTCCTGTGCTGTTAAGTGGCAGCAGATGGTCGCCCTGCAGTGAGATGAGCCCTGGCCATGGTCCTACTGGCAGGGGCAAGAGCACTCAGCTGTCCCTTGCATCCAAACTGGTTTTATCAGGAAAAACTGGAGAACAAGATAAAGAATCAGATTTCACTAAAGTGGCTCCCCCATCCCCCCGCAGCATCTGTCAGGACCTGCTGGCTAAAGCACCACCACTCTAGGAGGGCTCCAGATACCCAGGGAGAGGGTGTGCTGGGCCGTGCAATGCTTACTCCTGCTCTGAACAATATGGTTTTAGCCTTATGTTGAATTACTATGGATGCACAGTTTCCATGAAAGCGTTTCATTTTGCCATGACCACCTGTCCTTTGTAGGTCTCCTTTGCTGTTCATGAAGTGACATTTCACAGAGCTGTGAATGTCTGTTATAATTTCAATTCTGACTTTCTGCAATTCACACTTCTTTCTACTACTCTCATGTGAGATTTATTTTATAATGAAGGTTCTCTTAAATGTTAATAATGGTTGAGGTCATGTTTTCTCTGTTCTCCTCTTCTGAGTGCATACGTTTATTCCCGGGTTTGTGTCCATTCTTATATAGCACTCAATGTTAAGAGTTCTTATCCTTGTTCCACATTTGGCTTCTGACAGTCTTATCCTGGGCACTGTGTTGACATGACAAATTCCTTCCACTGGCAGTCATTTTCCTGATAACATTAAATCTAGAGCTCACCATCTGACTCTGTGAGCTCAGTTCTTCCTGTTACACAATGCACTCCAGCAGTACATTGTGCAACACAAAACACAGTTTCAATGGCAATCTCCCAAGATGTGCTTCCTGGCTCTCTTTTTGGCTGGTAAAGGCCAAGTAGATTCCTCTACCAGAAATATCACAAAATTGATCACTACTATTTCATCGTTGCAAAGTGATCAGTCAGAGTGCCAGATGGCTAATTGGCGAGTACAAGTGGTGCCTCCAACTGTTCCCTGAAAGAGTCTTGTTAGTAACCTTCCTCCAACACCAGAAAGCTTGAGTCACAGAGGTGGGAGTGACCGCAAGTTTAGATGGGGCACACAATAAATTAAATCTCAGCATTTCATGTTTTTCTTTGCTATGGATTTGTTATTAATATTTCAGGCTAAACAATGTGTTTTAGAGATGAGTGGTCAGTGACGTTGCCTGGCATCAGCTCCTTCCTTGCACCAAGTAAGGCCACATCTATGTCACAAACAACTTTGCCCCTGCACCATGTGCACTAGGAGCAAAGGCAAGTCAAGAAACCCCTGTTGCAAATAGAGACCTGACATTTTTGATGACAGCTTTTAACACAGTTCTTTGATTTTCATTTCCTGACAAGATTTCAGCCAGTAAAGCTGAGTTATTTGTGCAAAACATATGCAAAAATGAGGCAAGTCCAGCAGATGTAATCAGGCCTCAAAATGTGAGAGAAGTTTGGTGGAAAAGCATGTGCCCTATTTCCTATGATGCTTGACAGTTTGTGCCTGGGAAACCAGTATATGCTTCTCAACATGAGCAGGAAAAGTTTCTGGTCAAAATAATGATGGGAAGAGGCTTTGTCCACCTTCCAAATTGAACTTGTTCTTTTTGCAGGTTCAAAAGGCAAGGCAATGCTTTTATGCTTTACTTGTTTGTTTGGATGTTATATTAACTTTATTGAGAAATTATTTGCATATCCCTGTTTTCTGGAGCGGAAATACTGAGATGAAAAAAAATGCAGTTGATAGCCAATATTTCTGTCCAAGTTACTTTAAAGTGAGACCATGTTCTTGGGATACTTCAAGCATCATTTCTACTTGATCTTATTATGCCACTTTTCTTTTTTGGAAGGGATAACCTGTCTTGCAACTGTGCTGTTAAAGATTCTCTCAGAGCTCTTTCTTGACTTTAATCTATACAGTCTAAAGAAGGACCTATTGCTTTAATAAGTAGAGTAGAATGGCACAATGAGGTTTTTGTTTATCAAAATATTTGTACCTCAGCAAATGCTATGCTAGAAATATTGCATCTTCCCCAAATTCTGTTCTGATTTAAAAAGGAAGAAGTGACATAAATCTGCAGGAACTTATTGGTCTACATTGTAAGTACATTTACATAAGGTTACTGAGAATAGAAGTTGGCTCATTCTCTTCACACACTTTTTATTTCCAGCCACACCAGTGTTGCCTTTTTATTGGTTTCCAATGGCATATATAAAAAACCAGCTAAAATCTTTCAGTAAAATTTTACCTCTACAAATAAATATTCATTGGCTGACAGAGAGAGTTTCTGTTATCAGAGATGATCAATATGTGCCACCTTCTCGCTGCTCCAGATACTTCTATTTTACAGTAAAAATAGTTATTTTATAGAGTAAAATAAATACGTATATTAATAAATATACTTATATAGGTGATTTGCTTTTGCAAACTGAGAAAATGTATTTTGCACATACTTACTGCAAAATACCAATTTATTTTTACAATCAAACCCAAACAAGGAGATATGTAGGAGCTGTTTGAGATCAAGCATGTACCATTGTAAGTCCATTTTAGCTAATCAGCAACCTCTGACTCTTTTTTAATTTTGGGGGGGAAATCACTGATGATTTATTTCCTTTTTTAACTCAATAGAAAAATATTTTGAAGGCCAGACTTTCTTATGCTGAAATAAAGGGCACAGATACTTCACAGAGAGACAAATGCAGTGGTGGGAATCTAATCTTCATATAAAATTTGCACTGGAAGACCAATAAGAAGTCACTGGGAGGGTGATAAACTTGGTTTTACACAGTAAAAACCCCAGTGAACAAATAAACCCCAAACCAGTAATTTTCCCATTCTCCTCCTTCACATGCTCGTTTCAGTTTAGAGTCAGTTATGATTTAAGAAGCTGTTTCTCAAGAAGTTAGTGATTATACTGAATCACATCATTCTGATATAAGCTTACACTTCAGGGGAATCCAGCAACTGCAGTGTCAACCACCTGGAGAGGTTAGCTCCAGACACCAGAGTGAAGGTCACACCAATCTTAATGAGTGAGGTGGCTTGCATTTGCTGGTACTCAGGAACAATTTGGATTTTAATTTAGGCTCAGAGTCATCTATTCTGAACAGCCATTGTTAGCTCTGAAGATTGAACATACAGCAGAAAAACGTTTAGGTTAACGTTGGGTAGTGACAGAAGTGAATCTTAGAATCAAAAAGATGAAAATAGTATTCTTCATCCTGCAACTATTTTTTGCTATCACATTTTAGCAGTTCACATCATTTTCTCAGAGCTAGAAAATCTTGAGTCAAAAAGTAAAGGAAGAGAGAACTTTATTCCCTCAAAGCCAACATTACCTCTAGAGAGATAAGATTCAAAGGACTCAGTAAAGATTGTGTTATCCTCAGCCCCAGAAAAGAGAGAAGCACAGTCTACCGTAAAAAAGGGGAAGCAGGAAAATCACTGTTAGACAGTCTTTCTAAAGGCCCTTCAAAGGTTTTATAGCCAGATGGATAGATAGACCTCTTTATATATCTCCAGCCAGATTCAGATCTGTG
The DNA here is from genome assembly GCA_025447755.1 of Corythornis vintsioides. Classification (NCBI taxonomy): domain Eukaryota; kingdom Metazoa; phylum Chordata; class Aves; order Coraciiformes; family Alcedinidae; genus Corythornis; species Corythornis vintsioides. The sequence goes on along the minus strand of JAOEGS010006039.1, from coordinate 54,660 downwards.
CTTGTTAGAAAATATAGATGCGCTTTAACTCAGAACTATTTGAGGTTATTTACTTTGAACAAAAAAAAAAAAAAAGCACACCATTGAACCCTAGATAGCAAATTAGTCATTTCAGCTGTATTCACTGGCTCATCAGCAGTGTGCAACCCATAAAATGTGACTTGGGAAAACCAATACTTCTCCACCCCAAGGTAAATACGCTGTGGTAATTACAGCTTCAGTTTCCCACCAACCATAATCTTTCTTAGATTAATTGGTTCAGCACAGTAAAGATTGCTGACTGTGACCTTTAACAAGGGTGTGGAGACACTCGAACGCCTTGAGCAGTATGCAACTTGCTCATCACTCAGAGTATTGTAATAGCAGAAAGCTTCCTGCTGCCACTCTTTGCAGACAGTTCCACGTCTATGTGGGAGAATGTTCTCATCAGCAAAGGAGAAATGCAGCCGTCTCATCCATTTATGTCAATTAGTCAATCAGCAAGAACTTGTTTTCTCAGCACACTCCTCTCTTCCCTTCAGTGTGCTTCCAGGAAGGTTGTCCCATCCCATGACACAATGGCAGCTGTGAATAATGTTAACATTCAACACGACTGTGGCTTACATGATTGTGGTCTAGATGAGGTTCTGATAAACTCTCGCTGAAACACCCTATTGTAGTGTCAGATTGCTGTGGTATGTCCACATTATTTCTGTTCTAGGACATCTGTATTAAAACCTGCAGAGAGTGTCTGACAACCTTTAGTCTTTCCTTTAGAGTGCTGCTGAATTAATTTCAAGTACAGTCATTGTTGTATGGTAGGAAAGCACATCTCTTTAATCAATATAAAGATTGAACTGTTTTACTCAGCGGTCTGTCTTTTGCATTTGGGCAGAAAAAAGTGGACATGCTCCTCCTAAACAATACCTACGCATGCCATGCTGGGGTGCTGACAGATGGACATTCTGTATTTACCAACTCCCCCCTGTGGATTCTTTGCTGTTGGATGTGACATTCTTCAGATGTCTGTTTTATGAATGTCAAAGACCACATGGCTATTTTGCAAAGAGTGGAATTGTTAAAACAAAATCTTGGCCTGAGCATCAATTTTAGTTTTTATTTCCTAAGTTCTGTTACTGAGACCAGAGCAGGTCTTTCCAAAAATGAACATTCCCTGTCAATGTGACACCTTTTAATTCCAATAATGAATAAACCTGTTAGTTTGCTCTGTTCTATACTTAATGTTTTCACCTGATCTAGTTTCTAAGCAGCACTGCCACAACAGGAGCAGTATAGGATTTTACTTGATTTATCAAACTAATGAGTTAGTTTTATTGTAAGTGATTAAATGTGTTTTACTTTTTAAAGCACAGGAACTGAAAAGAAATGCATTGTTACAATCTGAAAATAACTAGAAAGATAAGTTCATTAACTTGCCTACACTTGTGCATCATAAAAACCTTGTTAAAAATTACTCCCTAGCCTGCTGTATTAGCTTCTTTATGAGGTAATTTCTCCATACAGTAATAAGATTTTTCTTTTACTCTCCAGTGCATATTAAACCCACTAATCTTCTTTTATAAACTATAGTTTCAACCACTTTCTCAATTTACTCACTTTAAAGATATTCTCCTATTAATATTAAAGGTAGCAAATGCAGATACGAACTTTGCAAAATAGTCTTTCAGATTTATGGCACAATCTTATAACTGCATTGCAATGGCACAAAAGGGACAAAGCAGTAACTGTCAGGCATGTCTCGTGACAAACCAAACAATGTTTGTCCCCATAGAATTATTTTCCCATCACATTTATTATGCGAATGAACTATGGGCGTGTTTTCCCCTTTCTGAGCATAAATACAAAGTCTGAATATTCAGTTCACTGATGTCTACAGAATTTGCATAGATGCAGGGGATTAAGGACCTGTTTCACCAGGGTTACTGCAGTTTACACCAGTATCCACGCCACCAATTTCAAATGATACAGCCAGAGTAATCCCAGAGAGGAACAGGTTCTAGGTCACCAATTCTGTTTCCATTAAAGCAGTGGCAAAATTTCCCTTGAGCCACAGTGAAGTAGTACAATTGGTTGGGCTTGGGCTAGAGCAGTGAAAATATAAATGAGATATAAATTAACCTTTGCTTTGTTTCAGCTATAAAATAACTCCCAAAATTTCAATAAAAAATCTCTGCATAGAGTACTGGTAATTTATTATTGTCCTGATTATTATTGTAATTTTTATTACTATGTGAAGTGCAGCTGTCCCTTGTCATGGCACAGGAAGTGTTTGCAAAACACAGAGCACATGTATTTGTTATTTGATTTTCTGTAAAAATACTGCTTATATTTAATTTGCAGTGTTGCATCATTTTTGATTACATACAATCAGATATTATCACATTCCTTGTTTCCATTAATTGCTCTTTAAGGAGGGGGAGGGAATGTAATTTCCAAAAAGCTTATGAAATATTTCATAACACTTGTTACCTCCACAGTTCAGTAAAAATGCAAAAATTCCAAAGCACCTTTAGAAAAAACTTTTTTAGTTTTAGAAATTATTAGTTACTTTCTGATTATTCTTATGTTTTAATGTTAATTAAAATGGATTATCTAGAACAGGGAGATGCACCCAGTCAAGAAAAATATTCAAATGTTTGTTTGCTTGTTTATTTGTTTGAACACCTCTCAGAATATCATTTTGCAATACTTTTTGAGTTGCAAAAGCAGTGTTAGCCTTTAGCAATGGCTGTACCATCTTGCAAATGTCTGGAGGAGACAAACCATCACAAAGTTTTTGAGACAAAATATCCATTTTTTCAAATCTGTGAAGACATGTTACAAATGAACTCAATGAATTTGAGTTTCCAAAATGAAATGTATTTACAAAGAATTGTCTTAACCAGTCTGTACATTTAGTCATGAGAGATGCTATTTTATGATCCTGGAGAAAGGCCAATAGTGACAGGGACAGAAAAAAACAGTCGTATGCACAAGAAATGTCTCATTTTCACATTTTTCCACATACTTGGACAATGCTGGCAATAGCATTCCTTGAGGAAAATTATTCCAAAGTACCAATTTCTGTGCCTAGTGAATTATGAACCTTAATACTTTTTAACTTTGAGTGGAAAAAAAACCAAACAAACCAAAAAAACCAGTCTTGAATTAGTACCAAATCTAAAGCTTGGTGCAGTTTCTCACAGGAGCACTGTTTAAAAAAGGAAAAGACTCATGCTGCTTCAGAGAGCTTTCACTTGCACCTTTTCCATTCCACACAAAGAGCTGAAGCAGTTCTGATGTAAGTAACATACGGCTAATTTGCTATATTTATGTCACATTGATATGATACTGACAGTATTCACACAATGGAGCCATTATCCATTAAGACATATGTCTTCCTGGTGCCTGAGTTTGTGCAAGGGTCAGAAGAGAATCTGGGCTTTTAAAGACAGTTTAAGAAATTCAGCATCATAGGAAAATGGGGAGATATAATAGGCAGAATTATCTCTGCGCACTCAGAGGTTATAAGCATGATTTTCAGACGTTTAGCCTCATTTACACACAAAGATAATGTAAAGTGCAAATGCTCAGTTTTATTTCCATGTGTGGGAGAATATTTAATGTTCAGGCAAGACTGAGGGAACTTTGCTTTGGTCCCTTCAGCAGAGATGGCTATAAATTGTGGTTAGGGCTGTATTCCTACCAGTGATGTGGAGCCAAACCAACAGCCAGGTGCAAGATAAAGACCAGAAGTTCAGGCACAGGGATGCATATACCATATACAATGCACAGAAACAGCACAACTGAATGATAACCCATGTCAAGAAGAGGTGTTATGTATAGCAGAGTTTAAATGGCTGTCCTTCCCACTAACCCTTCGTTTCCATATTCAGAGCTGTCCTCATCCCAGACAAAGCATACTCACAAAGTAATCTACCAGACTAGCACCATTTCCCAGAGACCTGTAAGAAGTTAGCTGAGTTACATTAATGGGTGATGAGCCTTCTTGACCTAAAGCACAGATGTTACTCTCTTTCATACATTTTATGTCTTATATGGACATCTTTTTAAAGGACCAAACAGTTCCCAACAGAATATTTGTACCAAACCTCTTAAGGTTCATTCACATCTATTTTCTTTTATATTTTTTTCACCCTTAAAGGTCATTTCACAAAAGAGATCAAAAGGAAGCTTTTCCATTCCTCCTCTGCAGGTGGCCAGCAGCAGATTAACTACTAACAGAGACTTCAATATATAAATCTGGATGACTTGTTTTACACAGCAAGGCAGTGTTACTGTCATATGTTGTGTTTGCATACGTTAAATTGTATTTAAAACTGTCTCTCCTGATTTACTTCCCAAAGTGATTCCTCATAATTCTCTCCACAAAATAATTACTTGGAAAACATCTTCTGGTTTTATGTTTGCAAAACAGTACCTTGAAGCTGAATAAGTAACTCAGTTCACTCAAAGAAAAAGGATCTGTGCTAGTAAGGTCCCAAAAGAGTAAAATGTGCATCCAGAGCTGGCTGCCTTGTCCCAGACAGGAGTAAGTCCCTGTAATCTTGCTTCTCCAATACTGTTCCTAGGTCAACATTGAGCCTCAGCTTGTAATGACAAATTCAAATGTGCTTTCCATAAGTTCTTGAAGCAAGACGGTTCAAAATAAACAAAATCTTATTCATCTGTCAAACAAAACATGTGACTTTCAAACAAAAAATGCTGCATTCATAGTTAGTGAAAAATTCAGAAGGGTCTTAATTTTTTTATTCTGTTATTAAAAATATTATAGTAATAACCATAGTTTCAATATCATTAGCAGCTCCTGGCAGGGCTGAATACCATTGACTACTGTGCCTTTCAGCAGCTAAAACTGCGAATCTTCTTACTTGTGTTGCCCTATTTCTTTTAAGGTAGAGACTGGGGAGAGTGAGGGCTCTTCTTGTGAAAAAATAAAAAAATAAAAGAACGTCTGAGAAGGATTCTGTGAAGAAATCAGCTGCTTATATAGCCATTTGGCTTCAAAGCTGCAAAAATAGGATGTTCACTTCCTGACCCAAGTATGTAGGGCAGAGGATAGAAATGGGAGACTTTTTCACACTAAAAAGAACAGATTGTCAGTCTTAGAAGGCAAAGTGATTATCAAAACTTTGAGATAACTTTCCGAGTTGCTATACACCTAAAGCAGGTCTATCAAATGATCTGCTTCTGCCCTACACATTTTAAATTGATTTTTCCTATTGCACTACCCTGGTACTGGGAGTGTGCCTTCAATACATCAATCAGAGCACATGTTATCCTCAGATTTCTGAGTATTTAGGTAGTCTGCATTGAAGACAGTTTTTTGCTTTTCACCACTGCTGTTTCAATTAAGAATTCATCCCCCCCCCACTTCAGGGTCTACCAGTTAGTCACCTGACTCACCATGCATATGTGATGCTGTCTTTTTATTAAAAAACAATCCCTCTTACTATCATGTAGTAAATGTTTCCTGGCAATATAAGCCATTCAAGACCTTTCCTTGTAGAGCAAACAAAGACTCATAGAACAATCTAGGTTGGAAAAAACCTTTAAGTTCATTGAGTCCAACCATTAACCCTATTCTATGAAGTCCACTATTAAGCCATGTAACTCTCCAACTTGGTCCAGGGACATAGAATAATAGAATCATAGAATTGCAGGGGTTGGAAGGGACCTCTGTAGATCATCGAGTCCAACCCCCCTGCCAGAGCAGGGTCACAAAGGGCAGGCCACACAGGAACATCCATAAAGGTTTTGAAAGTCTCTGGAGAAGGAGACTCCACAACCTCCCTGGGCAGCCTGGGCCAGGCTCCATCACACTCACAGTAAATAAGTTTTTTCCTCAAGTTAAGGTGGAACCTCCTTTGTTCCAGTTTGTGTCCATTGCCCCTTGTCCTATCACAGGGCACCACTGAAAAGAGACTGGCCCCTTCTACTTCACATCTGCTTTTCAAATATTTGTAAACATTAATATAAGATCCCCTCAGTCCTCTCCAGTTGATCATGATCACTTCTATTCATTCAGGATGGGCTTCAGTGTCACAGTGTGGCCAAACAGTACTTCAATTTGTATAAAAGGAAAATAAAAGCATCTCTGAACAGTTATTATATGAAATGTGGCTTCAGGTGAAACATTCCAGGCTGGATTCACTTTTTAGGTAAGGGAAGGGGAAAAGCAAAGGTGAAGAAAAAGTGGCCTGCTCCCTTCACTTCCTACCATGAAATTAGTTTTTTTGTAAGATATTTGAGCCAGGGCTTTGGAGAAAGCAGTCTCCACAGTCCCCCCCACTGGGAATCTGAGGAGGAATTAAGGTTATGTAATTGCTATGGAGGAGTCAAGCTGTTGGGCTACATAGAGGAATAAGCTGAGAACTCCAGCACTGGCAGTTGGAAGAAGAGTGCCCAGTTATTCTTACCACCCCTCGAGGTAAAAAAGGTGAGATGTTGCTTTCCAGTTGGGCTTGAAATCTTCCACCTGAGCTCTAGAGACAGAGTTTGGCCAAATGGTATAGTGAATGAAGAACTATATAGCTGTAGAAAAATGGTAGACATGTTTTTCCTTATAAGTTGCATTTTGGTTTGCCACTTTTTAAGTGGTGTTCAAAACTAAGTTGTGTGTCACATGAGGCCAAACTGGTTCATGCCTTTAGTGGGCTGGACCTTTTTGACATGTTATGTGGCTTGAAGAGTTGAAATTAATTGGAATACCTCTGCTCCAGGATGTTAGTCCAAAGTATGCTTCCATAGCTTCTGCAGATGTACCTCTAAGCCCACTGCAACTGTAACAGCTGGAGAAAAAGTCTCAGTGGTTTTATCTTTTAGACAAAATATGTCATGAAGAAATCTGACAATATTTGGCACAAGCTGCAAAGTATATTATCTGAGTTGTAAGGTACTTAGGGTCCTTCAGGAGTCAGACAAATTGGTACTTTGTCATGATCTTATGATTCAGTTTAGGCTAATCTAAAGGGTTTATCACTTCCAGTAACATGAATGCTTTTTCATGGAAATACTACAGTCAGGCAGCAATGCTCACAGAAACAGTGATAGACAAGGTCATAGTTAAACTAGGTCCTAAAGAAGTCTCTACCAGTGAAGGTGCTGAGAAGCCTTGATTGTGTGTCAAATTTTTTCATATTTTTGTCACATGTACTTTGTGAAGTATCACACCAATTAAGTACATTTCCTTCTGTACCTGCAGTGCACCTGAAACACTCATCATCTGGTATTGAATTCCAGAGCCACAGAATTTTGATAGAAAATACTTGACCTTATCAAAGTGGCAATGGGACTGGATTTTCAGCACTTTCTAGACCTATAGGCATTAAATGACATTACTAAGATATCTGGTGCTTCTACTGTAAATAATATTTGGATTAAGCTAATGTTAATAGCTGCTAAAAATACCTCACTAAAGCAGTGGGAAAGTGAGACAAATCCCTCTATTGCAGAATGGACAATATTCTTATCCAATTCAGCAGTAGAGGAGGAGATACTCATACTGGAAATGAACTATTTTTAGGAAGTATGGGGCCGCTTGGGAAGAGATAAAGCACAGGTATAAGTGTAAGAGGTTTAAGCTTATTAAGAAAGGATATTTAAGATGACAAACATGAAATTAGTGCTTTTTTATTTTACTACTTGAAGACTAATGGACATATATGGAATATAATATATGTTAAATGTGTTCCTGTAAAAATGCACACGTGCATTCTTGTAAACATGGACACATACTAACACACAAAGTTACTCTGATAGAAATGGTGCAGTTTCATCTGGACCTTACACTAGAAGTATCATGGAATAAAGTTTCATTACAGCCATGCATCCCACAGGTTCCTGAGATGTAGTCCTCCAGCAGCCAGCTACCAGTCTTGATCTGAGGGAGATGTGTTAGAGAAGGATGTCCAGCCAATTACTAGATAATCAGTGTCTACCCAATTACACAGATGTCTACTTAATGACAGCAATGACTGTCTCTAACAAGGTACCTTAAAGAAATTAATGTCTCACAGAACTGATTGCTCTTTGATTTAAATGGTTGTCTCAGCAAAGACCTGAATCAATCTCTAGGGAGCATATGTAAACCAAGAAGTGCTATAGAGAGGCTAAATCTAAGAGATGGATCTTGGATCTTGTAATCCTTGCACTTAGTTGCACTAAGAATAACCTAATCTGTGTTAGCAGTTATATTCACATTTGTTCTCTTTGGCTAACTTTGAACATTCAAAAATCAGTCTGTCCCAAGATATTCTAAGATTTTTGAGAAATGTAATTTTTAAGTTAAAAATAAAATTGAGCTTTTTTTTTTTTTTTTTCTTTTTCAAGACAGGCCTTTGGGATACATACTTTCAAGTCTTTCTCCCCAGTCTAGAAGCAGTGAAGTTTAATTTTTAATTTCTCTTAAAGGAAACTAAGACCTTTAAATAATCACATAGCTCCAGAAGTTGGGGTTTTATGGGAAATACCAAATATTCTTAGATGTGCAATAAAGTCAACATGAATGATGCTTTTAAAAGTCTGGCTCCAATCCAGAAAATTTAATGATAAATTTGTTCAAGTTAGAAGTCACTATACGAAGCATGTTCAATAGAGAAAATGACCCCATGCTTGTTGCCAATTGTTATTTCTTCCATAGCCTTTTCTAATTAGTAGCATTCCTTCAATTAGTAGCTGGAATTGGTTTGCATACATCCTCCAAATTGCTGTAATCAAGCCTCAAACCAGGAGTCTGAAAAATAGAGGGTAGCAGAATGATAATAGAGTGATTGCTGGTGGCTGGCTGTACATCCAGCAATAACCAGACATGAATCTCACAAATCTAGATATGTTTTGCATCTCAGCCACTTGTATATGTTGTGTTGCATTTCTCCACTTTCTCCATTGCTAACAGACAATATTAGGTCTACAGCATGATGGGTAATGTGGATTAGAATAAGCCTTTGTTTCCAGGTAGTAATTCCCAAAAGAGATATTCAGTTCCTTTAAGGAACAGAAGTAGACGTAAGTATTACTAATGACTCACTTTCCTGAGCCCATTTTCAGGATTCCTAATGAAGTGCCACACTTGATTCTCAAACATGTTGTTAGGGCAGGGCTAGGAACTTGATTCCTCTTCATTCAGAACTCCCTTTGATAATAATTGGGCTGTTAACTAATTAGTATAAACTCTGTCTGCATGGCAAAGAATAATCAAAATGATCAAAACTTCAAACAAAAATTTCCAAATGAAAATACAAACAAAGGCAAAAATATTTTGCTTTCTTTTGTGTTTTTGGTTGGGGTTTTTTTTCAGTAGAAAACAGCAAATTCCCAGCCTATGGAACAAATCCCTTGATAGGTCCTTTCCATCATGTCAAATCAAATTGGACGCACTGGAGCTTTTTGTGAACAGTCCAGCAATATAATATGTTATACTTATTAGGCGATTACAGATGTCACATCAATTGGTGTTAATATTCTCTCATAACCATGTTTCTCCTAGTCAATCAGTTCATGAAAGACAGACAGGTGGTAGATTTGTATTAGTTCACATCAAACAGTTCAGACTAACTTTCCCCACTGTTTGGTGAGGCTGCTTTTCAGTCCAGGAATAGTCAACCATCAGCACAGCCGGGCTGTCAAGAAGAGTTCATCTACCACACAGGGCTGCGTGAGCTTTGGAAAAAATCTCAGGAGTCACCAGGTCAAATCAAAAATAATACCATCTGAGTGTCACCAACACCTTAGCAGTTTCAGCCATTACACAAAGAGAAATATATGTCAAAGCACACATAATACTGATTGTGTAAATAAAAAATGCACAGAATCACTCTTGCTTGCATGATAAAACTTTTGCAAATGACAGGAGATGAAAAGTAAAACAAGGTTGGCTTCTTCTATCAGAAAAGAAGACAGTAATAAACTCTAAAATTCATTACTGTTCATCTTTGTATTTCTGCAGTCCATAGCAGACATGGGAACAGACATGAACCATGACAAACTAAATTCAGCATGGAAATTGTACTGAAACAAGGTTTTATTATTTGATTTTATTCCTCTCCCTTTGTTCATATACCAAATCAAGAGACACTGAGTAAACAGGGATCACCAAAACAGGAAAGAAAAAATTCAAAATGTTCCAAAAATAAATGGATTGTAGAACTTCAGCTGTTTTAAATTGACTTAGCTGCACCAATTCAATTGTTTGGTATTAAACATAATCATGTTTCCACAGACTTCATAGCAGCTGAGACTGCCTGCATTCTTCAAAAGGAACACTTTCCAAATTTAATTTTTTATTTAAAGTACTTAGCTCCTGTTCTCCATCTAGGGAGGTTGCTGGGCCAATGAATGAAAATCACCTGCACTAGACTATCTGCCCCCAATCCCACAAAACCATCTAGGTTCTCAATTGGTCTGTTGATGGAGTTAGAGTGATTTAGCAGCAGCTAATGATACATGTTCACATATTGTAGCCCACAAAAATGTTCATTCTCTCTACATCGATAAACTGTGAACTACTTGATACTACTGACTGCCTGCAAACAGTAATCACTCAGGCTCCGTAAGGAGGTTCGTCCTTAGAGATTTGCAACAGATTTTGCTCTTCGGTGTTGAAATGCCATGAGCCTAAAAGGAGAAAAAGAACAGTAGGAGTAAAGTGTGTTGGACATGCCAATAAATTAATGATAAATTATTAAAGCATGATTGGAAATATTGCCATTTTTCACAGCTGTCAGTTTAAGTATAAAAGCATCAGCACATTAAACTAGTTACTGCTTTTTCATAATTGAGACTTTAGCTTCTAGCTGTGCCCTGCAGCTTTTCATTAATCACTGGGACTGAAGTTCAAGCACAATGACAGCTTAGAAGGCATTAAATGGGCAAAGTATTTTCCAGGTACAGCAAGTAAAGGCCTTTTAGTCCTATAATCCTCAGCTAATTGTTTTTCAAAGTCTCTAAATAAAATCTGCTCATGGCGTCTCCTAGTGACAGAATTAGCAGCAGACTGGTTCTTTTTATCTTCATACTCTTTCTCTCACTAAAATCTGTTGAGTGCCTATATGTTAGCTGTATATAACAGGTGCAAGTGGATTTCTATATGTAAAACTGTAACTGATACTCAACCAAGGACACATTGATTAGATTGCCCAGGAAACAGCATTTCCTGAATACTTGATCTAATCATACCATTTAATTTGTCATAAAAGAAACAAGATGGCATGGAAGATTTCTGCATGCAGCAAGCTTCCCTTTATACACAGGAGAAGGAAACGTGTATTTTAAAGTTCAGTGGAATTTGCATAGGCAGTGCCCTGGAATAAACAGACGTTTCCTCTGCCACAGCAGAGGTTGTCCTCTTGAGTTCCCAGTATTCTCCCCTTTGCAAAGATTTGTGCATCAGGACTTAATAGATGTGCCAAAACATTCTTTCCTTTGTATAACAAATTATCAACTGCATTGAGATTCATTAATTATGTCATCTAATTGGATTGAGGCAGGTGCAAAATACCTCAGATGAAGTGGTCACTGGCAAGAAGGCCTAAGCACAAGTTTTTCTATTAGAAACCAGCATGTCTCCAGACTCCTGGAATTACTTTGTACTTATTGATTAATGGCCATAATTTATTACAGTGCGGAAGATCTTGCATTGAGTTAAATGTGTGATTAATCAATTTTCCATCAAATTATGAACAGCAGAACAGTTGCAAGAAAGAAAATACCAAGTGAATTTTTCCCATGGCATAGGAATAGAAGGTATGGGGACTTCTGCTTGAGGAGAACTAATAACTGCCTAGAACTTGTTTAATATTTCCTGCCACACTGATGAATACTATCCACATAAATAGGCCACAGGTAGCAGTGATTGAAAGACCACCAAATAGGTTTTATAGCTGCCTTTCTTATAATGAAATATTCTTTAAGCCCATCTCAAAACAATTTATTAATGTAAAATGCATTTTTGCCTTGAGCCTCAAATATATCATTGTTAAGTCAACAATATTATATTAAACCAATAACTGATATTGCAGGAGAAAAAATCCCTAGGCAATGTAGAGATGAATTTGAGATTTTTGTGTACAGAAGCTCATTTTTATTTCCATCAGAAACACAGACATGTGACTAATTGATGTCACTTCTAATCAGCTAGTAATGCACATTACAAGTATAGCATGAGAACATTTGGGGCCCAATTGTAGGGGAAAAAAAATCCCATGGTATTTCTATGTCTTTTATTGAGTTAAGTGACAGGCTTCCTTTCCCTGGTGAAGCAGTGTATGCTGAGGGTTTTAGATTACCCTACATAGGCCCTTTTGCTCTGCTAGACATTTAAAAGATACACCTCCCTCACTGTTAGAATGATACAAAATACAAGGCAACAGCACTTGATGGGAAGAAAAAACAAACAAACAAACATTAAAATAACTTTAAAAATGGGAAAAGCAATATGGAGCATTTATAAAATGGAAGTGAAAAAGAATTTCCTTAAATATCTCTGTGATGGTCCAAATTTTTATTCTCAAATCACAGACCTAAATTACAGTGATCTGAGTTACAGAAGGTGTCCTAGCAGCAGTGAAGTTCATCTGTTAATGTAGGCAGGAGTAGTTTCTGCTATCTTTGCTGTCTTTCCTTAGCAGCTCCCCAATTTTCAGGGTACAGAATATAATCAGGCTCAATCCTCTTGCTATAGACTACTATTTAAGACTTATTACGGTTTCATACCTACAAATTTCTTTTTCTCTGCACCTAACTTCTCAAGTAGGACAGAGACCTTTCTTCTCTGCTTGCTGCCTATGTTGGCACTGATTCTGAGGTAAGGATTTTCTTCTGCTTTTAAAATCATGACCTCCAAAATGTCCTACCAAATCCTGTAGATGGTGCAAAGAGGCTATTCAAAAATATGCACATTTTTTGAATGGCCAAACGTCACAGGGCCAACTGTTTGGAAAGCAAGTGGAAAACACCTTGAAATTATGGTATTTTAAAATGCTTCCAGCCTAATCTGCCTTTAACAGCTAAAAGTGACTATTTGTGATGGCTTTTCTAAACTTTATTGGAAATGAAAGTATTCATGCTTGGCAAACGGTTATATCTCAGCATCCCACCCAAATCAATATTCCTTGCCTCTGTACCATCAGAGAAAGATAACATGAACAAAGATAATTTTTTGCCAGGAGGAGAGGTTAGAAATTTAAATCTGATTTAAAAACATTATAAAATATGCCTTCTATTTTATAAATAAACTCTAATGTGGTATTTAATCAACAAATCATTAACTGCTGCATTAGGAATGTCAGCTCTCACTTCATGTGTATGCTGGAGCATTGTTTTTGGACATAGGAAATCTTGTTTAGAGCTTCTGCTCACGCTTCAGAAAATTGACCCTGACAAGGAAGTTTCTTTCCCATTTGTGTTCTCTTTAATCATAGGAACCGAGGAACACTTTCACCTACACTGTGGTTTTGTGTGACATCCATTAAATGGATACCTGTGTGGTTAGCTTACTGAACTTTTGTCCCCTCTCCAAGGAGAAGGTACCACAAGGAAGGACAAGGATTCTACAGAGGGGCAGTAGATAAAGAGCTCAATTGTTTCCCTGTGCAATGACACGTACACTAACAAAACATATAAATACGTCTCTTCTAGGTGAGATGCTCACATGTACATTACCACACACTCCCCTCAAGAAGCTAGATAACAGTAGACAAATATTTCTTTTAAATATTTAAACACCCTTATAGTCTTCTAACCCACACTGATTCAGATTGAGTACTGGCACCAGGTTTCTCACATTCATACAGCAAGGTGAGAAGAAACTGTCCTCACGTTCAGTCTAAGGCCCTCTGCTAGGACTCGGGGTCCTCCATGGCTTATCTGGCAGCCCAAACTGAGGACCTAGCTGGAGACTCAACAGCTCTCTACTAGCTCTTATACTTCTTTTGCCCCAGGTAAGAGGGCAGTGAGTAGCTCTTTGTCTCCTCTACAGGAGACAAGGTGTGGCCCGGCCATATTCCCAAATCTGCAGAACAGACGTAACTCAAGTGACCTATTGCTGTGCTCCAGCACCATTTTGACTGGTGCTGTCTCCTGCTGCTTGTATTTAATAGTCTTGCACAATCCAGTGTGTCTATTTTTCTGATTCTTTTTTAAATTTATTAACTTTGCTGCTAATTAGAAGTCTGTTCCAAATAAGTGAAGTCCCACAAGTGAACTCCCTGTGAGAAAAGTCTTCTCAAGATAATCGTTGTCTACTGATGAGTCTAAAATATGAAGCTACGAGAAACCTGAAGTGCAATGCTATAATATATACCTAAAGAGAACCTCTCAAAAAAACCACAAAGGTACTATATTAGTACTATGAATAAATTGTTTGGGATCCATTATTAAGGACACTGAACTGAAAGTTCATTTTGGAAGTTTTGAGCATTAGTCTGTAGCATGTTCTGAACATGTGTAAGAATTTGCCTTTGGTCACTCAAAGGAACAAACAGATGTTTCTCTTGGAGATATTAACTCTAAATGTATTTATTTTGTGGCCTTCCTCTTAAACCCTTTTATAGTTCTTCTGAAAATCTTTGTTTAAAGGTCACGTATGATGTAAGAAGGTGTTGAGGGCAGGGCTGGTGCTCAGATGTGCCTTGTGGCTTTCACTGTCTACTTAAGAAGAGATGTGGGAAATGCTTCTGGCTGGTGAAGGCAAGAGATCCATGGGGTCATGGAAAAGACCATGGATAGAGAGGAAACAGGGAATAATGCAGGGAAGTTAATTACAAGTCTAAACTGGGAATGACTTTAGGAAAGGACAGGCAGCAAAATCTGGTTTGGGGATGGAACATGAAAGAATACAGGGTAGGTTTGTATTTGTGTGACTACAGCTATTTCAATAGATGGCTGGGAGGCAGATTGCTTCAACCACATCAGTCTATGTGCTCTTTTTGGAGCAATTGAGTTGCAGAAATTGACACAATGGATACACGGCCAGATGGGGGAAGCAAACCCTTTTACATCAGGAGAAAAAAAAAAAAAATAGAAACAAAGAAAACAAAGAAAAAAAAAACCCTAAAACAATGCAGCTATATTAATCAGGCAGAATGACTCCAAGAAAATCTTGAAATGAAAACTTCAAATAAATATTCAAAGTAATGAAAAAAAAAAACCCAGACTGTGTGTGGTATCTCAGCAGAGTTTTATCAACACATCTACAGAACTATCTTGATTCACATAAGCTGAGAAAGTCCTAAATAAAGTCAGTACATCACCTGGAGTACATGAAACTAATGTATGGATATCATCATCCATGTTAAAAACAGAACTAATTACGTTTCTTAAAAGCCTTCGGCTTCAAAGAGTAAAATATATTTTACATATAACTTCTTACAGATATAGAGATTTCCAGAAATTATATGAAAGTTAAAGCTCCTTGAGGAAACTTATTCTTAAATAAAGTCATGCTTGCTTATTGCTGTTGTCTCGGGACCTGGGAGCCAATATTTTACAAATACGATTTCTGAAGAATGTCTCCTCTGACAATTTCTTCTGCAACTTGCCTTTGTATTTTTCCCCAGTTGTGTCATGCTGAATATCCATTGCCATTTCAGGTCAAATAATTAAGATTTAGAAACTATATCTCAATAAAAAAAAAAAATGTTAAGAGAAATATTTGACCTGTAGCTATTTAAAAGTTAATCTATATTTGTTACAGCTGAGGTTGTTTATTCTAATATACCCACTGTGTTTGTATTATTTTCCAGAGTTTTCCTTCCTTCTTTGCCCCTTGAAAAAAAGGCAGAAGCAGCAGTTGAGACCTCTGCAAAACACCTCCTGGGTTAGGCTATGGCTTTGTCCCTAAAATACTGAATAGGAGGATGTTCTAACCTTAGGTTGTCTACCGTCTAGTCAGGATAGGTCACCCCCTTCATCTTCACCTCCCAGCCACCTGTGCCATGCCACAGCAGGTTCAGATGGCTATTAGCTCCAACCTCTGCTGCTGTTTGGAGAATCTTATCTAGTTTTTACTTTAATCCTTAAGAAGCCTATTCTTAGGATAAGTCAGATACCTCACTGCAGCCAGACCCCTGGAGAGAGCACATTCACCCATGTGGGAAGCAGCAGCCCTTGTGCCCTCAGCCTCTTGTGGGGAGTCCAGCGAAGGTGAAAGGTGGCTCTGCAAATCCTACCCTAGCTCCCCAGGACTGCTGCCAGTGGAGAGTGTCCAGGGGCAAGGCTGTGGCAGCATCTGCTCGGGTCTCTCCCCTCCCGCTCTCCTCCTGCCTCCCGCACTTTTGGCACAGGTTCGCCTGGCTCCTGGCCCCTGGCACCAGGAGATGGGCAGGTGGTTTGTGCTGCTGTGACCTTGCTCCAAGCAGACTTCCTATCACCAGGGATTGGCAACCCAAGGAGCAGAGCCGGTCCTTGAAATGTAACCTCTGACTTTTGGGAGAGTATTGCGTCAATCATCAAGGTTTAAAACAGTCTCTGAGTGTCATGTTCACTCTCAGACACCCACAAAATGCACATCCCTGTTTTAGAGCCCCCAGCTCTAAACCCCATCTAAGTACTCAGCCAGTTAAACTAGTATTTCTAAGACAACTGGCACACAACTCATGAAGCATCCTGCAAAAATGGAGGGAACAAAATTATCCGCAGCCCTCTCAAAGGAGCATGTTTCCCAGAGAGCATGAATGAAGATAGGCCAAAAAATGGTGCATATAATGACAGCAAACCACAAGCATGTAAATATGCAAGATGATCATTTGAAGGAAAATTTTAAGCCTCATTAGTAAATTCTTTTTATATTACTCATTATATTTACAGAAGACAATACAGGACAGCTAACGAAGCAGAGTATATCCTGGGGTGCCAGTACACTGTGCTGTGAGGGACTGTCAGACCAGTGTTAGACAGGTTATGTGTGCTGTCCTCAGTTCCAACTGACTCTGTTCTGGATTGACTGCTTGAGCAGCATCCAACAGCCAGTGAAATTAAGAGAAGCCCCACCACTGACTTTGGTCAGTCCTTGCTCACTGGTGCTCTAGGAGAAAGCAACTATTTGTAGAAGCTTCCTCAGCCTTATGCTATGGTGGGTCAGATGGGGTTTGCTCTGGGACAAACCTCCGGGGTATAAGGGAAGAAAAAAGGCCGGGGATGATGAGAAGGCTTCCCTGAAACACCTCTTTCTGTATCTAAGGATAAATGAAAAAGATATAGTTAAAATACAGAGGATATCTTGTTATAAAAGTATTTCTCACTTTCCCTTTGGCCAACAGTAGCATTAAGGAAAGTTGATTTTTTTTTTTCTTTCCCTACCATCCATAAAATGTTCATTATTGCAAATAGTAGGAATTCAATATCCAAAAATGTATTTGGATCTTAATAAGAATAATGTACAGCCTTTTAAAGTTTGGACAACCATTTTGAAAGAAAAATATGAGTGAGCTCAACTGTAGCTCTTGTGTGAAGTTTATGTCTCATACATTTTTTCATATGGTTAATATCAGTCAAGCATGGTTGATATTCTAGTAAGGCAGTTTCTTGTTATTTTTACTCAAAATATTGTCCTGAAGGTAAGTTAAATGCTCCATAGTCCCAAATCTAAAATTAAATTTTAGGAAAAGGACCTTTAAAAATGGTCTATTGTGTTAAGCCATACATGCTAAATGTTATTCCTGGCATGATGTGTCACCGCAAGTAGCAGAATTAATTTTTCTTTTACAGAAATTAGTAATTAAATAAACATAATATAAATCCTTATAACCAACTTTTCCCTGCAGTAGCAAATTTTGGACTGGGGTAAAAAGACCAAGAAAAAATGTTATCATAAATGAATTTTGTTTTCAATTGCACCCGTGCTTAGTTTGGGTTTCTCCTTTGGAAAAAGCAAAGAGCTGGAATTGTAGGAGAGTAACTACAGCATCATGCTAGAGAGGAAATGGAAAAACAGCTTCCCCATGGCAAGGGAAAGCAGACTGTCTGAAAGGGCCCTAAGCAAGCCACAGAAACCCAGTGCAGATCTCAGATCTAGTCTTAGAGCTCTCAGACTAGGCTGGGGACTTTGGGATCAAGGCTGAGCCACTACCTTGTGCACAAAAGGGGATACCCCATCATAAAGAAACCTTTCCATGCATGTACCAAACAACACTCGTCCACTGTAAGCCAAGAGCAATCAGGAAGGAAATCAGAACAACCCTATGATGAAAGGGCACTGGTGATACAACTTCATGGTTCTCTACCTTGAATTTTTAAGATTGTCCTTCAGCCATTTTCTGGCCCTTAAACTGCCTGCAAACCATATTTTATCCCTCCCTTATCAAACACTTTGTGGTTATACTTCAGGCCAGATCTAAGCAAAGATATTAATCATCTGTCAAATAAAATTGTCAGTCTTCTCCATCCTTACTCTTTTTCAATAAAGATCAATTGAAATAGTGCAAAAAATGTCAACAAAGTCAAACCTTTTAAAAAGAAGGCAAATGAAAGGACTATAAGTTGTGGCCCACCACACTTTAAAGTGACTTTTAGCTGTGGTTTTGGATTTGGACATATCTAAGCCAATAGGGGTGGTAGTTGTTATTATTTATTGCTTAAATGTGAATCTTTGTTTTTATTCTAATATGCTTTATGGAAGAAAAAGAGACATCTGTGCTAAAGTAACAAATCTTTATGGGTGGGGAAGAAACCATCTGGGTTAAACTAACCAGTCCATGTTTCACTAATTCTAAGTTAAAGGACAATAATTTGATTTAAAAAAAAAAAAAAAAAAAAAAGCACCGTCTTTAAATTAAAGCAATGTATTTGAAAATTATTATTCTAATCTTTGAGTACTCCATCAGCTTTATTCACAAGCACGTTGCTTTACCAAGTTCGTATTGTAATGCAAAGCTGATGTGTGAACAAGCTAAATTCCTGTTTCTGTTTTAGCTTTGTCACACAAACATTTAGTAAGTTCTGGACATATAAAAATAAGCAAGAATGGCTATTTCAGTTAGAGTGCCAAAACCACCCAAACTGACTTCCACTGAAATTTGTCAAGTATTTTTGAAAAACTTTTGTTGGAGCATCTGCCTTTCAATTGTTATCTCCTTGCAAAGACCATCTTCCCACCTTCTGCATTCTGTGCCACTGTACCTTTGTATCACTGATACCCTTGTAACACTGGTTACCCACCTGCCCTCCACTTGGGCAATAATTCCCTAATCCCATTGTCAATGCTCTATTTCCTTCTTACACAGGCAATGTGGAACTGTCCTCTTACATTTACTGGTTGAAGACTGAAACCCTCTCTGTAGCCCATCTCTTCCAACAGTAGCTTTTTAGCAAGGTGCCCACAAATTGGGGGATGCCTAGAAGCAGAAAAGCTCAAGACACTTACAATTTCCCAGCCCAGACTGCATCATCTTGTACTGCCAACAGCCACAGAAGTAACTTCTGTTTATCTTCAAGGGATGTTTTCTTCTGTTTTAAAGTGCTTTAAATCATCTCAGCCTGTCTGTCATGCAAATTAAGCATCCATTCCATGATGCTGTTAAAATACCAGTTGCTACACAATACTTCCTAATTCTGAGACCTCATTTCTCTCTTCTGTTTCATTATCTTACAAGGTAGGTTGCAGAACAGGGAATGAGTCATTCATCCATGAAAATAAATGCCTGCAATCTACCCCAGAGCTGCATTTGTGGAGAAAATTCTAGTTTTGGAGGAGCAGAGTAACAGCAAAGATATACTTCAAAGAGGTCCAAGAAAAAGTGTTGTCTCCTCTGTTCTATAAAATGAGACACGGGTTTAAGACCTGTGTAAATGAACAATGTGGATGTTTAACTGGGCTATTTGAAAAGCTCTGACTGTCAGTTCTCAGCTCCAAAGATACTCTTTTTGATAGTGACAGGGACTCTAATTAGCTGCCAGATGATACCAAGTCAGTGAGCAATCTTTATGC
The DNA here is from genome assembly GCA_025447755.1 of Corythornis vintsioides. Taxonomy (NCBI): domain Eukaryota; kingdom Metazoa; phylum Chordata; class Aves; order Coraciiformes; family Alcedinidae; genus Corythornis; species Corythornis vintsioides. The sequence goes on along the minus strand of JAOEGS010006039.1, from coordinate 34,739 downwards.
ATTTTGATGGCCTAAACCATACCTTCTCCTTCCTTCTCCTAAAATTGTGACCAACATATTCTTGCACAAGCACATGTTTCAGTGAAATTCTGCTTGACTGCTACTTCAGTCTCTCCTCTGGGAAGCCAAAGCCCAAATTTACATCTGATATTCATTGCACAAAATTCAAGAGGCAAACAGCCTTTCTATCACATTTCTTGAAGCACAAAAGTACTATGGAAAATTATTTATTAAAATGGCTTCTATCCAGAACTATGCACAAAATAAATATGTATATCATCATTATTGCTTGGTTTTGACTGCTGTTCTCAGGAGGCCATAACAAGCTAACTATGACTAACCTGGCACAGACCTTCCATTGACAGAACTGCATGTTTGTTCTGTTTTATACTTGTCAGTGATGTATAATCAATTGCTACTGCTTGATTTGTACTGCCTATGGCACTAGGGAAAATTAAAATTAGCATAAATTATAACATTTAACCTTTCAGTACTAGCATATAATGATATATAGGTAAATGGCAGGGTAAAAGAATCATTTCTACAATGTACCTTTCAAAAATGCATGCAAGTGAAATGAAAGAAGGGCTTATGACAATGTTAATTAACATTACAGCATCTTAATGGACTCATTTTGCTGTAATGTTTTAAAAATGAAAAATAAGGTTATTAATCAGATGAAATCCAACTGAGAAAATCTCTATCTGGATATCTTCTGCAAAGTGGAGATTTTGCCATGAATCCACTGTCCGTGTGGTATTGCCCTCCCTTGAGCTACATATCAGGAGGCAGCAGCTTCAAAGGACTAAAGAAATAATGTCCTTTTCTGATGCTCTTTGGTCCCCATATTTAAAGCAAATGTTGGAACAGAGTTGGCCTTAATTAAAAATAAATGTGTTTCACTGATGCTTCCTGAGGTATGCTGAAAAGTTGGGCTAAAGTTGGGCACTTTGTTGTCAGGAAAACACCTAGTTTTGAATGCACACTGCTGCAGATGATCATATATGCTAGAGATTTCCCCTTTTTCTAAAAACATAACTTCTATCATTTAAATCATGTTTTCTTATGTTTACTCCTAAATCAAGAAGAAGAACAATACAATCTAATCCCCTCAGCTTTTAACAAGTGAAAATGTGATTGAAAGGTGAATGTAAATACAAAATTTATTTAGATTTCCACATAGTTTAATTCCTTTCATGAATGTATACAGCATTTAAAATATACAGCAAGTGATCTAATCCCATTTACTTCTGGAACATGTAAAGGATAGCCATAAACCTATAGAGAGACAGACAGATATATGGATACACAGACAGGATAACATTTTCAAGGTTTCTGGTGAGAGAATCCTTGCAACAGATGTATTTTTTAATTTAGGATTTTCAGTACAAGCTTAGATCATTCATAATTATACCCTTAGACAAGGAGGGGGGTATAAATAAACTTTAATGGAAAGGAAACAATCTGTAGAATAAGCATTTTCTTTGAATCATAACAACCCTTTGAATTAAAAAAAAAAAAAAAAAGAGGCTTTCCTTGAGGGATTGGGTGAAAAGCATTTAAAACACAGCAATCCTTCCTACTTCTTTGTCTGAGCAGATGGCTGCTGGTCAGCAAAATCTGAATTTGAAAATTACTAATTTGTCAGGCTGATTCTGGCCCTTGAACCTATAACAAAAGACCAGAGCAGAAATAACAACAGGAGAGGGAGGCAGGAACGCATACTGGTCTGTGAGATCTGGTGCTCCTACTAGAGAGCTAAAAAAATTATACAGGAACTGAAAAATGGAGCACTAGAAAAATAGCTCGAAGAAAGCTATCATAGGACCTTACTGATCCAGACTCTGGTCATATACAGGCACTGAAACTTCCTTTGAGCTGTAAGGATAACAGCTTTAAGCCTCAACAGAGGGGAAAAGGGTGCCTGGATTCAGGCCTTTTTGCTTAGGGCTCTGATAATCCAGAGACAAAAGTCGATAGTGAATTCCAGAGCAGCAGCTGTGATGTTTCCATCTGGGGACCAGAAAACATCTGAATGAATGAGAGAAATGATCTAACAATCAATAACTTTTTTCAAGGCATCACAAGAAGCCTTTGAACAATATCACAAGAAGGAAAAGAAAAAAAAAAAAAAAAAAAAAAAAAGAGAGAGAAAAGCTGTTCTAATGGAGGGGAAAATGAACCCACAAACAAGACCAAATTGACATACAGTATAGCACTATGTTCACAGGAGTAAAAAGAAAAAGAGTCTGGGAACGAAGAGTTTCAGTCCAGAAAAATATAATTTAAACTGTTCTTAGCAAGCTTGACTGTGAAAATTTTTCCACTGATTGTGGTGAGGAAGAAGTGTTGCTTCATTTCATCAAAATCAGTAGATGTTCCAAAGTTGAGCTTCACATTTTACTAAACCAAAAGTTTGTTCTATTATGCAGGCAACAGCACTTTGATCAAAGGAGAAATGATCACCTATCTGTTCAGGGGCCAAGAGGAAAGGGTCAAGAAAGATAATGTAAGCAATAATCCTGAGTTCTTGCTCCTTTTCCCATAGTCCTTACTGGGACAACAGTATCCATACTACGTTTTATATATTACCCCTCCAAATGTAGTGCGTGGAAAGTAGGAGATGGTGAGCTCGGAGATCCTTTCTTGTCACTTAAGACCTTTGTCATAGAGAAGGTGTAAGCTGAGAAATCAGATAAATAAAAACAAGTAAAAAATAAAACAAAACCAAAGCCTATTTCATACCAAAGAGGGCTAAACAGCATAGCAACCCACAATAGGAACAGAAATCAGCTTGAGTATTCAAGACTGAACAGAGTTCTTTTATAACTTACAGATGGCTGAAATCATCTGTAGGATTTAAGAATTTGCTGGTCTTGGTTAGTGTCCAGAAAGTCAGGAAACAATAAGGAAAAATAGCTTTTAGATGTACTCCTGGCTTAAATAGTTTCCAAAGAGTGTGTTTATATGTTGCCTAGAGATAAACTTCATCACAGAGGAGTGATGCAGACACAAAATATCTGCCTCCCGCTAAAGTGGAGTAAATGTGACCAGTGTCATTTTTACTCAGTGGCAGTGCCTCACTGCTTTGTGAGAACATCTCAAAATAGTTGCCTTGAGTTCTGAAATATAAGTCTCCCGACAAGGTAACTGCTAAAGAAGCGACATATCATAGTAGAAAAACTAGTAGGCCTTAAAAAAAATAGACATGAAAAAAAAAGGACATATACACTGTCTAGTCCATATAATTACACATAAACAAAAATATCTCAAAAGCAAGTGAAATTTTGGGATCTACCAGAGCTTGCAGAGAGTCTGAGGGGCATGGCTTCCTCCCTTAATTCATTTGCAGTTCGGAAAACTGTGCTTCTCCCTCACTGGGAAATTGCATGCTTCCAGGACACTGGATTTGCTGATGTCTTGAGCTCCAACTTACTGGCCAGCAGTTATTTCACCCAGGGAAGACATAATTACATTACAATGTATAATGACCTCTTTATTATTTTGCAGAGTTATACAAAATAGGAGGATGAACTACTGTTTGGAGAAATGATGAAATCAGTTCCCAGCAGCCAGGTGCTGGCAGAAGGTACAAACTGATGCACGGTCCCCTGGTGAGCACAGGTCAGTGGAGTGAGGGCTAACAGAGAGGTCAACTTCTGGCCAGAATAAAGGGAGCTCCTGCCTAAAGATCAGAACTGTTCTGCCTAGTAAGCATACTGGAAAGCACTTCCTTGAAACACAGTTGAAAATAATAGTCCTCATATTTTACATCAATGGGTAATTTCAAAGATTAGCCACAGCTCTGTATGTCTTTTTACGAGGGTAGGAAGCAGGGAATGAAATATTTCAGAGCACTAGAAGATTGATATTACTGTGGGATTCAAAAGTTCTGCTGTAGAGTTTATACACTGTGGTAGTGAATTTTGGTCTCTCTGTGCTGTGCAATACACAGGCCCTAATTATTTTATATTTTCAGTTCTCATACAAACATGACCCTAGAATAGTTTATCATAAAAATAATTTCAAAAGCCATGGACACACAAAGAGTCACCAAGTACATAAACTTTAAATGGATGTTCTTGCAAATTACCTGAACTGTACAACCTTCCAACCTCCCACTACTATAATAGCATAAGTTAACAATGTTAAGATTTTGTATTTTAAAATGTAGACAATTCAGGAATGCTGAGTACATGGGATTCCATGATCTTTCTGGAATGTATTGAGTCCTAGATGTACAAATTATGTCTTACAACTAAGATATAATTCACATGTTTAAGGCTTGTGAGATGTTTAATCAATAACACTCTGAGTAAATGTGTTTTTAGAGTCTATGAGCCATTACCCCTCAAAAGCTGTAAGTTTGTAGCAGGAATGTTGCTGTCTTCATGTGGAAACTCATCAATGTCTATTGACATCTCTCTGTTTAATTGCAATTTAAATCATGGTGTATTTCATTAGTTCTCAAAATGGATTACAATGCTCCATTAATTTTGTAGTTATATATGGGAAAGATCTAGTAGTGACTCTGTGGGTCATCTATAGGCCCTAGTTTGTGAAGGGAGCTCCTGGTGACATCAGTGTGAGTTCTGCACATGGACTGAAGACATGACACGGCCCATTATTTTCATTTTCCATAGTACAGTCTCTTGGAGAACACATCACAATAGAAATTTCTTATCTGGGATGCACCAATAGATATATTTCAGGTTTATTTCTTCTCAATATTGCAAAAATTCAAATATTTTCTATACCCAAATAGTCACACTTTTCCTAAATGATATTGTTCCCTTTTTTTATCCCTTTCAGCAATAATGTAAACCCATCCTCACAAAGAAGAATCTGCTGATGAAAAAAAAAACGTAATTTATATTACCAGAAGAGGAAATCAACAAAAGAACTTAGCTAACTTCAACTGGGAGCTCTGTCATTGATTTCAGATAGAGAAATTATTTCTGTTACTCTATTTACCAATTTCCCAATAGTGAGAAAAAGTATTTAAAGAAAACTTTAGTTACATGTAGGCCCAAGATAGACTAGCAAGAAGTAGAATTTGAAGAGTAATAAGAGGTAGAATGCAAGGGCATGGTGAGAAGCAGGATATAATTACTAATTATACTGTAAAAGTAAACAAAAATATACAGTTTCAAGAGGAAAAACTGTATCACTAAGACCTCTTTATCAGTGAATGTAAGTAAAAATAGCAGTGACTGTACATGTGTGCTATACATGTGGAGCACTCTAACACAACATCAGAAGCACATAATGTTTGGTTAATGATCTCCAACCCTGCAGCTCTCATGTCATGCATGCATCAGGGATAAACTCCAAGCACTTAGGGCTCATCTAGATCTTGAAGACTCAGCCATTATTGAAAGCATAGCAGTGCTTCTCCCCAAACTGCACTGCACACAAGTTAAAAAGTGGTGATCATGCCCAGTGTTGTGGTCTTCTTAAACCCCATTGCCTATCTGTGGAGTGGCAAACCAAACTTCTATTCAAAGCAAATCGTGCAGCATATTAGCAGTAAAATTTCAGCCTTAATTAAGATTTTTAAGTCACCCTCAATAAGGCACAGAGGGAAGATGAGTTCAAGTTAGTAACATAAGCACGGCTTAATCCAGGAAAAGGGAATGGTTCAAAAGCAGAGAGAAATGAGGAAGACCTGGATCAGGAGGATTTCTGCACCTACTGGTGCTAAGACAGCTAAGAAGAAAGAGACAACAACTACCCTATCCATTCCTGAGAACCAGCTCTCCACATCATCACTGTGAGCCCAGCATCATAATCCTTCCTTTCCTGTCTGCAGCAGTGCCTGACACAACTGCTTCTTTGCCCACTCCCAGTACCAGTCCCATGGTCATCTTTTGTGTCGAAGTCCAAAGTGTCGTGATGTGCACACAGCAGCATGAAGGTACAAACCTTCAGGCAGGTCCTGATTGACTAATGTGATCTCCTTCTATGGCAAGGTGACCCACTTAGTGGGTGAGGAAGAGGCTGTGAATGTTGTCTATCTCGACTTTAGTAAAGCTTTTGGCACAATTTCCCACAGCATTCTCTTGGAAAAAAATGGCTCCTTATGGCTTGGATGGGCATACTCTGCTGGATAAAAAATTGTCTGTAAGAAGGTTACAACCCCCTTTCAGGGGTGGGAGTTGATCTGTTCTACTAAGTAATGAGTGATAGAACAAGAGGAGACAGGTTGGATATTGTGAAAAATGTCTTCACAGAAAGTGTTGTCAAGATCTAGAACAGGCTGTCCAGAAAAGTGATAGTCACCATCCCTAGAAGCATTTAAAAGACGTGTGTGGCACTTAGGGATATGGTTTAGTTGTGGACTTGGCTGTGCTGGGTTAATGGTTGGACTTGGTGATCTTAAAGGTCTCTTCTAACCAAAATAATTCTATGATTCTGTGAAACACTGATCTTTTGGCTTGTTTGAGTTGCACTTTAGGAAAACAGAGCAGACAGGAACCTATAGTTAATAAACTCTGTTTCACTACATAAGAGGAAAGTGAGGCACATTTATAACCAAAATCAAATACTGATTAAAACTAGGAAAAAAATAGTGTTAAGAATGTAGGCACACAAAAAGTGTCTTTAGAAGCATTTGAGAAAATCAGTAAAATTTCTCATATTTTCAGTCAATACATTCATTAATACCACAGACATCCTTGACACCCTGGCTGCCTTCAGAACAACATTTATACTAAGCCCTTCCAGTAGACATTCTTCAAAAAGTCATTGCTGTACTTGTGATCTGAGTAGGGATCTGATGACATTAATGTGGATCTCTGAGCCACTTCAGAGTCCTCTTGGACAACACCACTGCCCACACCACTCTTAACTTCATTTCTCTGATTATAGCAAATCATTGTACTAATACTCATCACCCTGACAACCAGTGAAACCTGATGATAAAGCTGAAGTATTCCTGACACTCCAAAAGCTTTCAAAAGACCCACTGGTCTTTTTCCCCTAAGTTTGAAAGTGGACTCATTGGGTATTGGGAAAGACTTTGCTTATCTAAAATGTACATAATATAAGAACAACATCAGGGCAAAAGAACCATGGCAGTGCTGGCCAATTTCCAGTCTATCTGACTGATATTCTTCTAGTTCTATATGGAGAATCCACTGTTTACCTATTATGCTGAACTTCTTAGTCACTGGATAAAAGAAATTGCCACTGTTCAGTGATTTGCTGTAAAGGTTTTTAAAAGTACTCTTGATGTGTGAATACTCTTGGTGCTCCTGTGCTGAAATATCTTTGAGATTACAAGAAAATAAAAACGAAAACCACTATTAGAAATAATCAGCCAGCATGGAAAACACAGCTTTGAACAGCATTCTCACTCATGTAAGAATTTTCCCCAGTAACTAATTCCATTACCACCATTAATTCCAGGTGGACAACGCAGGTTTAGAACACAGCCAAGAAGAACCCATAAAAAGTTGAAAAAGTCACTGCACCTATTTAAATCCACTTTGTCTTGTGAGATCCATTTTTACAGAGCACATGCTGAGTGTTGTGTACAAACCCTTAGTTATAAAGCGATGAGTAAGACAGGAAGTGCAGAGAAACCTGATATTGGAATAGAGGGATTGGAGCTATCAATTTACTCTCCCTGTGAGCAAGAGTGAGGATAATGCTGAACCTAACTTCTTACTATACTTCCTTATAAAGGACTGGACTCAGGCATATTAGAACCAATTACCCTTCACTGAAATTCATTTCCTCACTACTGTCCCCAGCCTTTTTATCTTGTGCTGCAGAGAAGACATGGACAACTTCTGAAAGGTGCTTCCTCTTAGCGTCAAGAAACCCTCTAGTCCTCACCTTCATCCCAGCCTAATTGTCCCTGCTCCTTCTTTGTGCTGCTGCCTGGAAACATGCTCCCCACTCAGCATGCATCACTGGCAGAGCTGGCTGGGAGGAGCATGCTGCTGTGCTGAAGGATGAGCAATAAGTGGAGCCTCTGCAGAAGACCTCAGTTCTCTTTCTGCTCAGGTCAGTGACAAATTTCTGTAGAACTGATGGCTGTCAGAAAGAATATCCTATCTTTTGGCAGCTCTAGGGTAGCACACTGCCTATCTGTCAGCTGCTATATTCATTAAGGTAAGACACCAGCCTTTTCCATTCTGGAGTGTCTAAAATGCAGATTTAGATATTTTAGAGCAATTATTTAGATAAATGTCTTTTCACAGTGCAAGATACACCTGCATCTGCCAAAGTCTGTCTCTCACCTTATCAAGTCAGAGTTGAGCTTTATGGGAAGCCCATGTACACAACCAAGTAGGCAGCAAAGGGCCACCAGAGAGTGTGCCAAATACGAGATTGTTCTTTGGTTCTGCTGATTCACACAACCCCAACTTTTCTCCTCCTCTGGCAAAGGAACCAATCCAGGAAACTCAGGGGAAGCAAGGTCCTAATTTCAGTGACATTCTACACATTAGGAACAGGAACTGGGGAAGTACAGATGTGTCAGTGTCAGGGAGAGGGAAGGTAACTATTAGCAAAATGCTCACATAAATATAAGTATTAGCATTTAACATGCTGCAGCTGTGGTACCCGAGAGCCTGCATTCAGCTAGGCAGCACAGTCACAGAGAAATTAAGTATTTTTCTTTGCAATCCACTCAAATACACAAGTATAAATTATGTAGTAGATCCAACCAGGCGCACAGAATCCTTTAGGTGGTGCATAGCTATAGACTAAAGTTTGGGAGGTAAAACTTTTGTCATATATTTTTTAGTTGCATGGAAATAGAGAGTTTCTTTTTCACGAAGAAAGCTTCCTCTTCTGATTTTTTCTTTAATGATTGCTTGCAAAAGACAGTAAAAAAAAAAATTACCCTCTATAGATCATGAAGCAATAGAGTCCTAGTACTTTTGATCCATGTAATTAACATAAAAAGAGAATGTGTGAAATGCACAAAGTATGCGCATCATGAGTGAGCATTGTCATCAGTAGTCTTGCTTTTCAATAAAGAAAAAATAGTTTGTAGAAGTTGGTCAAACAGCTATTGCTACTACATCCACACACTGCTGATTTCTAATATTTTTTATAAAGATCAGTAATGACATTCTATTAGGATGATGAGACCAGAATTAATTTAAATAACTTTGAGCCTGATTCATGAAAAACAAAAAAAATGCCCCCACAGCCAGGGGCCATTATTTCTGTAATTTTTCTATGGAAAAGTCATGGTCTGCATTCAACTTCCAGTTCAAAAAGAAAAGTTTTCAATTTATACAGATGGTGTTTTATCTTTGCAATCAGTTCCAGAGGAATGACTTAACTACTAAAAGAAAACCTTCCACTGTCTAGTTCTGAAATACACCGATCACAAATCAAAATTCAAGGAGAATTATCTTCCAAAAATTATTTAACCACTCTCTTTGCAACTGCAGTGAGACAAGAAGAGTAAAATGGAGACAAGAAAGAAAATGTATACATAGGTCATATTAATAGGCTCTTTGCTTTTTAGACATCAGCATAATTTCCTTTCTTGATTAAATACAAATGTCCAAAAGTTTTTGAAAGCATGAATCTAAATAAAGATAGGAATGAATGTAAAATACAGAGATGTGCTGCATTCCTATAATGTTCAAAAAGTATTGTTCTGTTCAAAAGCTCATATTTACCTGCTTACTCACAGCATATTTTTAAGCAAACTATACCAGTATTGTAAATAATGCTTTCATTTTACCTTATTGCTTGCAATTTTTTTTCCCATCATGAAAAAGATCTGTGTACCTTGGAGAGAGATCCTAGCCAGCTGAGAGACAAATTATGTGGCTAGCATAACTTTATGAAAGATCATTGCTTAAAGGAGATGTATGAGAGAGATTCTGCTTGAACAAAATCAGATGAGTATTGTTGGTAGACTATTTCTGTGAAGGCCAAATCATATTATATTTCAAATTTGGAAAAATATTTACAATATTATTTTTACATTTTCCTAAATGATTTTTAATGTGTATACTTGTTCAGTAAAGAATAAACTCAAAGCACCTACCACAATGATATTATCCACACATTTGCTGGAAAGTAGTTTGCTTTCTAAAGTTACAAAGAATATATAAAATGAATGGGAGAAAAACAACAGAGAAAACTCTCCTCAGTTTGTTTACAGTGGGCTTTTGACAGTACATTCTATGTGGCCCGTGTTCGTGTTTCCTTTATAATTTCCCTTCATGTGTGCATGCATCTTTCACAACCACAGAGAAGAGCATTTTTAAAGATAGAGATATGTAATTGAAAAACCACAAAGCCTGGCCAAAAGATGCAGGGTAGGATCATTCACGGAAATTTAATCCCCATTTTAAATTAGTATATTGAAAGCTTTTAGGAATATCTTAAAATGTAGTGGATTAAATAAAAACCTGTGAACCATTCTTTCCCACCTTTTATTTAGAGAAGTTTTTTCTTCCCACTCCAAAAATTAAATTTTCATGGGGAAAATTCTTCTCTTAGAGATATCAGAGAAATTGCTTCAGGTGTATATTGTTGTCTGAAAACAAAACCTACTCTCTATTTTCATATTCCATAGCTCAAGTAACAGCGGTGCCAGATGACAGGGAGGACACACCTAGGAAAAAAAAATCTTACATGTCCATTTTTAAATGGAATTTAATTTTTTTTTTTTTCTTTTGCAGGGAATACATTTCTTCCTAGACACTGCACTCATGCAAGATAGAAAAGTGAAAAATGAAAAGGTTCTTATTTGAGTATGAATTGAAGGATCAGACCCATTGATCTTGGCTTACTTTCTGCTTAGCTTGCACTATAGCAAAAAAAATTTAAGGCTTCTAGGGCCTGTTTTCAAGTACCTATACTGCAGTTTCCCACAGCTATAAATCCTTTTATTTTAAAGAATTTCATTCCAATTACCAAAAAGTACATCCAGGCCTGAAGCAAATTCTTTCTGACTTTTTCGTTTGTAATCTAATATTAGCTTTGCTTCCTAAAAATTGTCTTTAAGATCTTCAGGCCGGTTTACAGTTTCTTATTCCTTTTTTTATAAATTTTCTGTCTTTAGGTTTCCATTTAATACCTGTTTTTGCATTTCTCAATAATTTTAAAACATAACCTCAAAAATAAAATAATACCCTTTCTGCTACAAACCCCCTTTGCTTCAATACAAATACAGTGATTTAAGAACCCTTCTGGGGTTTTGTAGCTGTTCGTGTTCCTGGTCTCAAATTTTAGCATCATTCTTTAAAACGAAGGAAAAAATCAACTTGCAATTTAGACAGTTACCAAATTACCAAAACTAGTGCAGCAACTCTTAATGAGTGAAATCATTAACAATTTTCTGACTGCAACCCCTGTTCAAATACCTTGGACACCTTGTTAGCACAGAATGAGGTGTTCAATCAAGAGACTGGGAATTGGAAGTACCAGGGCACAGTTTTGAGTGGTGATTACAAGGGCATGAGAGTGAGTGCCAAAGTAACAGTCTTCTACACTGCAGGAAGCTGAGAAACCTTCAAGTCTACATTTGTAAATCAGCCTGGATGATTACAGCAGTCACAAGCAAAGAACATATGAAACAATTATTTGTACCGTTCTTTCACTTTTTTAATTTGGTCTTAAAATGAACACAGTGATCCTAAAAGCCATTAGTGCTTTGTCTTTGAAAAATTTGTGAGACTTCATATCTTTCCAAGCAGCATTTTAAATTGCTTCAAAGTAGAAATATAACAAAGAACTATTGTTTTCTACTGGTTAAACCCCTTTGACATTAATAATCTAAGCTTACATTAATGTTCAGATATGTCTTTGAATTTCCTTTTAAAAGTATGTGTTTGATATGCAGAAGTGATATGATTTTAGGCTTTTTATTTCTCCTTAATTGCTGTGACAAAGACCGTTTGCCTTCCTTAAGTGAGTAAATTTTAAAAGTATATTTTGTCACACTAATATCCTGTTGTAAATGTAGATCTATTTCCATTCTATTAAAGGAAGAGAATATCACTCTTTGATGTTAATTTTCCCTACTTTAATTTTATTAAATGAGTCCTTTATAATAGTTTTCATACAATTCACTCATTTCTTTTTTCCAATCCATAAACAGCAATCCATGTAGAAATAACCCTGAACGGATTTAAAACTCATATTTCAAACACAAAACTTGTTATTAGGAGCTACTTTCATATTAAAGATAAGGAATTATTGACTAAGGAAGTGATGAGAAGTAGCACAGAATTAAATTATCCCTACTGAAGAACTGAAAAAAAAGATAATCTATTTTACGAAAATTTCAAAGTATCCTGTTACTTTTTTATACTTCATGGATATATAATATATATGTAGTTCTTATGTTTCACCACTTCTGATTTGAAGAAATAAATTGTCAGTGTGCAGTATCTAAAATTGCTGCACTTAATTTAAAATAAATATAATGTTTATGCTGTGGATTTTTTGAAAACATCATCTTATGCATTTTATAGGAATAAGTAAAGAATATTATGAGATTAATTAGTATCTCAGCTGTATTAATTGCTTATATAAATAGCAAATAGAAAATAATTTTTGTTCTTTTTAATCATCAAGAAATATTATGCAAGAACTTTTGACACAGAACTGCTTTCTCCATCTATTATTGTAGGAACATAAAACACTTATTTCAAATTAATCTCATTTTTTAAATAATTGCTTGCTTGCAGAATTCTATTTTGAGCCTTGCAAATATAGCTAGTTTCCCAGTTTAAAAACCATCATAACATCTGACAAATCCTGAAATACTGTAATGTATCAGCCTTTACCTTTATTACTGGTTTCTGGAAACTCCCCAGAATTCTTTTAAACACTAAAAGAAACAGATAGTTCTGATTCTCTATCTAATATTTGAAGAGTGAAAAATCATTAAAATAACACAGTCAACATGTATTAAAACAAAAATCCAGACTACAATATCCTTCACTGTTAATAATACACTGTGGATCTAAATTATGCTGAAGGGAATGCAAAAGTGCAACATCTTCACAGTTATTTTGCTCGTTTGTTTTAGGTAACTTTAAGATATGTATTACTGTAATTTTTTTACCTAAGGGTGCTGGAGCGATCAAACAATATTGCAAAGTTATATATCTCTTAAAAATATATCCGAGTATTCTCACCCCTCCCCTGCTCCCCAAGCTATACCTACCAGCAGCTGAAAACAACAGTAATTGAAATTAAAATGCTGCCTTTAGCAAGTAGTGAGGTCTGGTTTTAATAAACGGAGGATTTTCAGGTGCAGAGGGCGCTGTTGTTCATGTATTTCACAAGCATTTCCTGAGGAGGGATAAAAACATTGATCTAATAGTTTAATGTTTATATTTTTAAGCTTTCCATTAAATGCCAGTGGAATTGCTGACATACAGATGCTACCTTCCACAGTATGGGATGAGTTTCCTGAAATAAATCCTTTTTTTTTGTGGCAAACTAGATGGGAGATGCCAGCTATCGTCACCCAAGTGAAATGTTTTTCACTGTTTCCACTTTACAGTCCATTTGCCAGGACTTTATAACCCAGCCACAAGGTTCCTTCCATCACACATTTTCATATAAGGATACTTTAGTTATTTTTATTTCAAAAGCACACCAGCTGTATTTAAGTGTAACTTGCAATACAAAGAGCTAAAACAATTTGAAACATATCACTGCGGCAGTACTCTTCACCAGTTCTCTCTAAAGTATTCTTTGCAGTTTATAACTACTTATTTCAGGAGTTTTGGCCATAACAAAGAATTAGCTGACTATAATCACCAAAGAAAAAAAAAACCAACAAAACTATCAGAAAGTAGATGAACATACCTTTTATATCTCAATCTTCTGCACAATACCTTTTCTTTAGTTTTACATATTATACCATTATGTGCATAAGTAACATCTTTAAAGACACCCAGCTCTTTGAAGTAAATTGTTTTCTAAATGCCTATATAATGTGCTCTGTCTTCCCATGTATTTGCATTTTTAATATTTTTCTCTTTTTTCCCCTCACTGTTTGAAAAAACAAAATAAAACAAAACCTTGCCTCAAAACAGAAAGAAAAACACATAGGTAAAAATAGAAATGACAATTAGACCCACAGAAAGTCAGGAAACTTACAGTTACAGCTGAACTTTTGCATTTAACTTGCATAATTGTATCTAGCATGCTTAGCTGGGCAGGAAAGAATGGACATCCTGTGGTTCCTGCTTGAAGTCAATGGGAGTTTGGCCTCAGTAAGAATTACAGAACTGGGCCCAAGACATCCCAGATCAACTCCTTCACTGAGATTCCTGTGCTACCTAATAGAATAATATGGTGTATTAAAGCCTAAGCAACAGGCTTTGTCCAGAATGGACTTGTAGCTTTAAATCAAACTGCTCCAGAGACTTTATTTCATGCTCATTTACTCATAAGATCTAATCCTACCTAAAAAGTTATTACCTGAAAGACAAGAATTGAAGTAAAATATTTGATACACATTCTTTTTCTTCTCTAATAATTTTTATTGATTACTGTTTTCCATCTGCATTTTAAAATGTCTGCAAAGCATCTATATGATAATTTTGATCCTTAAAATGAAGCTAATATGTTAAGCTATAAATACTGGGAGAAATACATTTCTCCTCTGTCACTCCTGCCATGGGGGTATCCCACTTTTGTGGAACATCTTAAACTCAATATTCCAAAGTGACAAACGAGCCATCAGAATATGTGCCCAACCACAGTTACCCTGCAAGGTTTGCATTCCATACTAACCAAAACTTTGCCTGGTTAAAACAGCTCCTCCACTCTGATAAAAATGGCTATTGTTAATTTTTCTCTTCAAATCAATGCTCATTCAGAAGTTTTCCACCTGATAAAGGCTTTAATGTAACAGAGACAAAGTTGCATTTTATGATTGGCAAGTTCTTTGCGCCTTGGCTACCCCCCAGCCTGATGAAGTGGGGCTCCACGATGCATTTTGGCCCTGTCTTTATGTCAAATCACTGCCATCAAAACAATGGCTCATATTACATGAAAATCTTGTGCAAATGAGCCATAATGGGAGTGAATGACAATCTTGTAAGACCGTGCAGCAGGATTCTCCTTTGATCTGAAATATTGTTAATCTTTCTCAAACATAACACTAAGTATACTTGGCAAATCCTGGATGAGAAAGTCCCTATAGTGTGGCTCTGCGGACAGCCAGCCAGAAGTCAAGTACACCCCACCACAAAAAGAGGCACAGCCAGAAGTGAAGTACACACTGACAACGAGCCACAAGTTCCACTGTTGCTAGAAATGTATTTACAATGAAATACTTTGTTGCCCATTTCCTTTTCCCCAAAACAAGCTTGATTGTATGTTTATTTATTTTTAATAATGGATATTTTTTGCTGGATCACAGCTTCATTTAATTAAGAAGCTGCAGTATTTAAGATATTAAAATCCATGTGTTGAAAAAGGTTTACTTCTTCAAAACACAGGCCTTATTTATGCACAGCTGAAGAATCAGCCTTGCTCTAAATTATAGTTTTAATATGATGTTGCAGGGAGAAAAAAAATTCTAGCAACGTAAGGCAAGATTTTTCATTTGTAACAAAAGCATGATATAGGAGTTTATACTTTCCTAATGATGCTTAAACCAAAGATCTGGAACGGTATGTCTCAGATGAGGTCATATATTAACTTCAGGCTAGTAAAAATCTCTCCTTAGACTATATTACAGCCAACTCACACCTTTTTGTTGTGCAGCCAAATATTCAAGGCGTACATAGACAAATGCAAACAGAGTAAATCATGTTGATTCAGTGCTAGTAGGAAATATGCCTCTTCAGTTGTGTGCTGCTTTTGAAGTACTGCCTAAAAATCAGTCTTGGGCTTCAAAGAGAGGGGATTATAGCCTTTATCCAGCAATTAATATGGCTGAAACTCAGAATGTCAGCACCTGACGACTATACAGGCTGGACAGTAGCTTAGTAGGGGTCCAGTCCTCCTCAAGAATTGGAATTTACAATAAAAATTAGTGCATAAATAGACTGAAATATTTGGGAAATGAGCATAAAATTTTAACTTCTAACGACCTGTCTATATTTTGACATGTGGGGGAGAAGGGGAGTTGTGGTGTCCCTTGACCTTTAACCTGCCTTATCCACCTAGATCATTTTAATCTCCCACCAACTGTTAAGCAGAAAAGAGTGCTATTAAAGAGAAAGCTATTCCTTTTGCCTTCTTACATAGATCAGATGACAACCTCTCCAAGTCCCTCCTCTCTGTCAGAGTTCAAGGGTTCAAAAATGGTCAGAATATCAAGCAACAGAAAGCCAGCAGGACTGCTGCAGAAAGAGTTTAAGCACTTTATATTATGCAAAGTGGTTAAAAAAAAAAAAAAAAGGATTGA
>JAOEGS010006039.1:0-18273 GCA_025447755.1 Corythornis vintsioides | reverse complement strand
AGCATTTTATATTATGCAAAGGGGTTAAAAAAAAAAAAAAAAAGGATTGAATTATTTTGAAGTTTTACTCCCCAGTTTATTTTTTTTAAATACATACCTTAATTTCTCAAGATCTTACAGCTTCTAATTTGGGGGGGAGGGGGAGAGGAACTATTACATAATTATTACGTTATTCTGATTTTCACCCAAAATCCTAGCTACCTAGTAACCTTTTCCATATTAATTCTTTGTATTGAGCTCCTAAGGTTTAGATCACATGTGCATGAAATTATCAATAGCATATTGTAAATATAATATGCATTTAACACTCTATTTCTAGCCCATATGCCAGGGAAAACAGAGTAAAATAAGATAAAATGAAATTAAATAAAATAAAATGAAGCATGCAGTTTTCTTAGTTCATAACCATCCTCAGATGGCATTTCTACAATGCTACATATAACACCCTATTCCTCAGAGAACATCCAAGCTTTCTACTATTTCTCATTTTTAACTGTAGACAGTTGTTATAACATGTTTCTTCCCAGAATTTCCACTTTCTTTGAAGAAAATATCCCTCGAGTACCCACGCTTAATGTACTTATGGAAAAACAACTCTATATCATGACAAACTAAACAATATGGTTCTTTAATAAAGAATGCCTGATATTAAATGCAGAGTTCTTATTTCAAAATAGTAAAAAAAAAATAATAAAATAATCAGTTTGAGGGAAGGAATAGAATTGCGCAACATAATATAAATGGAATGAGCGCAAGCCGAACGTAATTTTTACCAGAACCCCACTTTCTAAATATACATATAATGCGATCGTATGTCTGTGTACAGAGACATGATAAACAATAGAATTTAGAAAACTGCATTCCAAGTTTGGTTTGTGCATTAGGCCCTTCGTATTCTGGGTATCCTAAAGCGCTTAATGATGTTTCCATTGTACTAACTAAACACAGCAATGGTGGTGCAATAACACAATGGCTTCTGCTCTGCCTTGGTCGGCCGAGCCCGCCGTTGTGTGACGGGGAGTTTGAGCTGGGAAGGAGGCTTATCCAGCCTCCTTTGACAAAAATGCCATGGCAATATTGCCTAGACAGGCAGCAGGGACAGGCGAAAGGGATTTTGGATTAACATCTCATCTCATGAAGGACGGCACCTCAAACAGTTCAACACCTCCCTGGTGTTGTACTGCCGTGTCAACATTAAGAATCAGCCCAAGTCCTGGTGGGAGACTTAAACTTGTGACCTTCTAGCCAAGAGGTAAGAGCACTGCCGGCTGAGGCGCACTGTCATTATTGATATGTGGTTGCATGGACTGACATCAGTGTTGACTACAGTTTGACCCTAGAGTGGAAAATTGATGCCCCCACAGATTTTAAAAGTAACCCATATCTTTCAGAAAAGCTTTGGCTTTTTTTTTTTTTCCTATAGAAAGTTACCTCTTCTACCAGAGAACTGTGGTTTCCAGCAGATGCCTAATCTCTAAATACTGGCTTCCTAAACATCTTAAAGAAATTTGAATACTTTCCAGATCTGTCTGTATTCAAAGTATTTAAATGAAAACTTTTAGTTTAGCTTTTAATGTTTCAGATAGGATGCATTTTTTTATAGTAAGCGTTTTGGGGGTAAGATTGGTATAGCATTTGCAGCAATTAAAATTATATATATATATTTACATTTTACACCACAGTAAAAAACACTCAAGGCACCTTGCAATTATATAGAGAAACTTCCCAATGACACTGTAATATCAATAGATAAAATACAAAGAGGGATAAAAAAATGTGTTCAACTGGGATTGTGTGATATACACAGCACAGGAAATCTCCTTGGGGAATATTTTCATTACATTACAACATACATAAACTTGACATGGGAGAAATTATCAGTCTTGATTCTGCTTCTGCTGAAGTCACCATTATCAAATTAGACAGTTGATGATTGCAGACTTGGATCCAATCACTGAAAACTCATTCCAATTTGACAGTGATGCTAACCATATTTAGCAGATGTTAAAATCTAGGCATCTGAGGACCATCTAGGTTTGCAAAATGATGGTGTAAAAAGGTGGTGTCCATCATAGGGCTGAGATACATTGTAGGTGTAGATGAACTTTGGAATACATTTTTAACTGGTAGTCCAGACTGTAGTTTAGATTTCTAGTTTATTTTTTTTTTTATCAGAACTTATAATTGGTGCTTATACCAAGCTGTTAGCACCACACTAAATTTAATTTAGAAACACAAATCATAGCAGAAAGTGAAACTTTGCCAGATACTAGGAATAACAGTGCCAGCTAATCCTTAGACATAAAAGAATATCTCTCTCAGCAGATATCTTGTGACAATAATACACTCCTAAAGATATACAGAAAAGATGAACTGGTGATTTGATGGTGGGTAATATCCAGCAACCTCATTTAATCAGATTTTAGCCCCCAAATCTTGCAAAGTCAGCTGGCTTCACGAGTTTCTGATTGCTTCAAAATCAAAAGAGTGAAACAATGAATTAGAGCTGATCATCTATAGTTCTAATTCAGGACCGAACACTGGCAGAACATGTTCCAGTATGAGAATGTGTATACAAGCCTCAGCATCATTTCTAACAGCCTAGATAGGAGGTGGTGAACTGTAACATCTTTTTTCTATCCACTCTTTTTTTTTTGTAAAATGTCTTTGCTTGTTTATTAAAATGTTCACTGCTGTGATCCCGTTTCTTACCCGGGGAGTTGAGTAGATTTTAAAATGACACATAGCTCTATAAATCTTATGTTTACTATGCCTTCTGTTAAAAAAAAAAAAAAAAAAAAAAAAAAAGGACCTGGATGACCAAAAATAACTTTTATAAGTAAAGAAAAACTAGTGGAAAGGCAGTGTGATGGAGACCAAAGGGGTTATGTATTCTGCACAACATGGTAAATTTACAGGCTGTGGTGTGGGAGCTGAGCCTCTTCCTTGGGAAGCTAGCTCAGCCCTGGAGTGTAGTATTGCAACCAGGGACTCTCACTGCTGGATTCCTCACTCGCTGCTCTTGCACACGTGTAATTCCAGTTGCTCAAATAAAGTTATCCCTAGCCAGACAGAATAAGACCATAATCACACTGAAGACCTTTTACAGAGATTATTTTTGCCTGTAGAAACTCAGTAAGAATTTATTAAAAAATTGTGACAGCAGTGACCTGAACAGGTAGAAGTCTTTAGATGTTTGGTCCCAATTTTTTTAATGACTTCAAAAATTCTTCTTGGATAGATGTAAAATGCATATATGAAGGTAAAGAGCTTAGAAAAAGAACATTTCCTGATGTGCAATCCCTAGTTTATATATATGGGGTTTTTTTTTCAAATGGATTCTTTTTCTCTGGGACTTATAGGCCAACTTGATCAGTAGTAGCAGTATATAAAAATTAATCACATCCATGATTCTATGGGTTACTGATTAAGGACCTTTGTTCTTAAAACTCCTGCTCTTTAAGTTTGTCATAAGTAGTAAAAAGTAACAAATCTTATATATTTGTAAAAAAACAGCTCCAAAATTGGAGACGAAGCAAAATGTTGAAGTAAATGTCTCAGATATTTTATTTATACCAGTGCTCATAAGACAAGGCAATTGAACATTTTAGAAACTGTTTCCTCCCCATCTCTTACCAGTGATAATTTGTTGTTTGGCTTTTTTTTCTGGGTTTTTTCCTGCCACATCTTGAAGTGCAGCCCCTCAATTCTGGCACTGCTTTACCATATGGAATATTTACATCTTTCTGAGAACCGCATCTCAACACCAGAAATCACACCATGAACCATCACAAAGAGCTAACAACTTGCATGGGCTTCTTGCATGAGCTCAGTGGGACACTGATTCTTGAGGACACCTGAAATCCAGCCATTCTTGTCTTGAATTACTGAAAGATAAGAATCTGCTAAGCAGCAGCCTCCAGCAGCAAAGTCTCCCCCATACTCCATGCCAGCCTTATGATTTTTTTTCTCTATACCAGATCAGCACCAAAACCTCTACCTTCTCTGTCTTCCCTCTAAATCACATTACCAGCCCAAACCTTCCCATCAAACTCACACATCTGCCTGAATCCATCTAGGGCACCTCATCTTCACTTATTTAGTAGTTCACTTCCATGTCGTACAGTCTCTATCTGTACACCTTTATCTTCCACACTGCTTCTGCCATTACCACTACCTCTATGCTGGAAATCTTTCATGTCAGAGCCAATTGCTATGGTTACAGGCAATCTGCTGTATGTTTCATCTCCAGGAGCTGTAAATGAGGGAGTTTTAACAGCATTTGAGTAAGCACTGCTTCTACCTTACATGGAGCATGCATCCCCATTCAAATTCATCTATCTACTAGTTGCTGTTCACATCATATATATTACACTAATAAGAAATTCTACCTAGATGTACAGACTGACGTTAAGTTCATGCCTTGTGAGGAACAACAGCTACAATATTTTATGACCATTTTCATTTTAAGGGCATGAACCCACCATTTCAGTCACACACTTTCCTGTTTTGTGTACGCAAACTCAGATACTGACTCTGGAATAAGGGAGTAAAAAGATTTCGTTTTACTTTAATCTACATATAATCATGTAAACTGTCAGTGAAATAGAACATACACACTCTGCACCTTGAAAATTAAAAAACAAACAAACAAACCTACAATAAAAAAATACATTGTGTGCTTCCACTCCATGCCTTAAGAAAATACAGTTGGTACACTCCTGAAGGTTTAGCATCACGGAGATAAGTTCATAGCAGTTCTGAATCAACTAAAATATAATCTTAAACCCTAGTCATTCCATTTTAATTTGTGTGTATTTTTGTTAAAAAGGATGGGAGAGTAGGAGACATTTCACTCAATAAAGTTGAATTTTAATCTAATTGTGCCAGTTCTAAAATCCAGGGGAATAATAATAATAATCATAATGATAATAATAATAAATAAATAAAAAGGGAAATACTAGTATTATAATGTTTTATCTCAGGTGTAAATCACCCTAGCCAGAAAAATTTTCATAAATGTAAATGAGAAACTTGCTAAGAACAATATTCAGTGAAAATCTGAAAAAAACAGCTTGCAAGATTTTATTTCACAAGGAATCCAGCCACAAAATCTGTCCATAGTTCTGTTTAAAAACAAACCCCCAGATCTCAGTGGTATCAGGATCCTGATCTCTACACTTTCAGCTCAGCCCAGGTATCCATAGTGTAAATCCTGGTCTGTTCATCCCTCGGATAAAATATTCAGTTGCTCCTGCCAGGATAGAGGGGCACAAAGTGCCTCCAGCCCTAAAAGACTGTAAGCAGGAAGCCATCAAGCTGCATCATCCTGATTAAGGAGGGGCTATGGCCAGACAAGTGCATATGATTTCAGCACAACCTCTCCTCTCTTAGTGGTGCTGAAGATTTGACGTCACTGTTGACATGGCAGCTCTTGTTACTTAATCCAAGAAACTTCCACGGCCTATTTTACACAGGAGTTGCACTGAATAGTCTCTTCCAGCTTTGTAATCTATGACTCCACAAAACCTGCACTTTAGAGAGCTACAGCACATATCTCCATGTATCAGAAAGCAGCCCTACACAAAGCTTGCTCTCAGCATTACAACACTGCATGTGAGTGCAGGGACTGCTCATGAAAAGCACAGCTTTGGCTCCCTTCCATTTCCCATCACAAGGGTCATGCAAAGCCCCTCACTGACACTCACCTCCCTCCCCTGGAGCAAGTCTTCAAACGTCCACTCTGGCACAATTCACTCCATCTTCTGCTGTTACCCCATCCTCTATTGCTCCTCACTCAGACAGTGTTGTGATCTAGTCCGGTGTGAAACTGTAGCAATCAACCAGAAAAAAAAATCTCATTTGTATTCACAGGAACATATTTTGATTTGTTGCAGTGGAATAATAAAGTTGAATAAAACTAAGACTGAATTTGGCTTTCTGTCTGTAACATCTTACAAAAAGATGGTGACAGCTGAATGAAATCAATATATCCCTTAGGCAAATTACTTTCTCTTCCAAAAATAAATCTTTATGAAAATAAGATTACACACAGTCATTTCAGGCCCCTGAAAATAACATGGTCCACACATACAATAATTATTTTATTGTATATTTTAATAAACTCTCTCCTAGTTGACAATAAACCTTGTCATCAGAAAGACATCTGTAATGCATGACAGTGCATCCATAGAAGACATTCGTGTGGAGAATCTGCTGTGTGTGACACCCATCAGCTCAGCACTTCATACTTTACCCCTGAGTATCCCAGGAGAAGTGAAGAGCCCTGAGCAGTCACTGATTCAGGCTGTGCTGTCTGCCCATGAAGGTAATGTGTGGTTTGTTTTATCATGGGCTACAGAGGGTGATGTCGGGTATAACTGTAATGCAAGTCTCAGTCTATCTGACAACACAAAAATGCCCCGATCACTGCCAAGTCTACATTTGTTTCTCGATGTAGAAAGGTGTGATAAGGTTTTCTGTATGATTTTATAAACAGGGTTTGAAAATGCTTAGTTAAAAATCTTGGTCCTTGCTTTTTAGCATCAATTGATTCCTACATTTGAATTTATGGAGCATTTTGCACTGTTTCCCGCTGGTCATCATCAGGTCTTGGCCAGAAGATCATGATGAAGTAAGCCATGAATGGCAGAAAACTCTGTGGCTGCCCTTATCTACAGAATGGCAAACACAAACTGAGCTTTGTACAAGTCTGCTATGCTGTTGAAAGAAAAATTACAAAGGGTTTCCTTCTCTCAGTGAAGTAATATATTTCTGACTTTGCAAAAGTCTTTTACTTAGACACAATTGCATCATATCTGAAATTATTTTATGACCTGAGGCATGTGTAGCAGGCCCATCTGTTCTGTCATATTGGCTCTGAGATGACTGCCACCATTTCATTCAGTGCTTGAAAATGCCAAAAATGAAATAACTTCCATATTTGTTAATGAAAAAGAACACCACCAACAAAAGAGACCAAAAATAATCTTGGTTTGGGTCTTTCCAAGCCAACATTTTAAATTTTCAAATATATTCACACAAACTCACTACAATTGTCGCTAGAAAAACAATGGAAATCCAGCTAGCAATGAAAGGAAAAGTGGCTGACGGTTAGGACATATTTGGTAAACTACAGCTAGCTTTTACACTTGTGATTTTTAAGAACAAACCTTTAATTTTGAAATTCACAGTGTCTCTAACATTACAAGCCCCTTCAGGGCAATGATCTATCAAGTTCTGACTGTTTCAAACTGTTTGTGCTAGATTCAGCATCTATCACTCCTCAGACTTGCTGCACATTTAGCCACAGAGCCAAGAAACAATAATTTTCAATTAAGAAACCTGGAGAAGACTTGGGGACTTGATTTATGGTGCATGACTAATTATCGAATAGCTAGCCTAATGAAAATTAAGCTGCTGGTTACTACAAAGATTTAACTTCATTTTCTTGAGAAGATGTTGATATGACCCAGAATATAATTTATTGAAGTTTTATTATGTATTTTAAACCAGGCAAAACAGCAGAAATGATCTAATTAAATTTTTAAATATGATTTAATTTTTTCTTTTTTACATTTTGCACTATAACAGAGATAGCTCATGTAAACTTAGATCTGAATTAAAAGCTTCTTATTGCCTGAAGATAGAGTGTTTCCTTTTGGATGGTGATGAAAGAGATAGGAATATGAAGGAGGACATGACAGAAATTGCTTTTAAGGCTCAGTGCATTTACAACTAAAAGACTCAGTTAAGCATAGAGTTGATGCATTAAAAACTAGGTTCAATACCTACAGTATTCTATATGTAAAATTCTGTTCAGAAATTCTGTTTAAGAATGAATTTTGTCCATCTTTAGAAAATAGATTTCTTTAAGATAGTGCTCTATGATGCTTATTTATTTTTAACTCTTTGTGGGCTTATTTTACAGCTTAAATAAGTCAATGGACTTTATTCTCTCAGTATTTGCATCATATTTATAATGCTCTGTTTCAGGGCTCTAAGGGTCTGGCTCTGTGATTGTCAACAGCACACACATCAGCAACCCCATTAGAAAACTTAACTGGGCAAGGGGAGGTTTACACTTAGGCATAGGCACTAAGAGTGAAGAAGCTTCTTAATAGTTTTGCTGTGAATTGTTGGATAACGTTCATAACACTATACATTTAGGGTCTCCAATCAAGAAAATATTACATTATGAAGCAGGTAGAATTAGCAACTCTATAAATAATTGATGCAAACAACTCTGTACAAGTCAATAGTCACCACTACTTTCACCCCACACAATGACTTTCACTGGTCTCCATGGATATAAACAAATGAAAAATAAATAATAAATTCTCAAGTGACTTATTTGCAGAAGTTAAAAATGTCAAAAATTTGTTCCAAAGAACAAATATATCTATTTCTTTGCAAGAAGCCAACCTTAGTTTGATGTCTTTCACCATAAATGTTTCTCCTTCTGCTGCACGTCCTGCACACAGCACTCATAGACATAGTGCACTCAGGTCAAATGATGAGGAAGGAAATATCAAGGTGAAATGATGAAAACCCTAGATTAGAGCAGCTGGTAACAAGACTGCTCAGGATTGTCACCAAAGATAGGAGTCACTGAAAGGGAGAAAAAAGGGAAGAAGGAAAGGA
Source organism: Corythornis vintsioides (assembly GCA_025447755.1). NCBI lineage: Eukaryota > Metazoa > Chordata > Aves > Coraciiformes > Alcedinidae > Corythornis > Corythornis vintsioides. The sequence continues at coordinate 9,630 of JAOEGS010006039.1, read as the reverse complement.
TAACTTGATTTATTCAGGAAATTGCTTGTTTCTTCAGAAGGCCTTTATGGGGACCATCACTTTATGTTAGGAGGCCAGCTGGTAACCAGAAAGGGAGTGGGAAATTCATTTCCTATCTAACTCTTTAAAGATCTGGGTCCTGCTCAAATGGATGTACAGATATGGTCTGTGAGTGCAACTGATGTTTTACCTTCAGTTTCCCAACTTCAAAAACAGCCTAAACCAAGCATTTTTTGTATATTCCATATTGAGCTCCTGATATGGTCCAATTTGGGTAGAAAAACTCTACCTACTCAAATTTCTTTGATGGTTTCAAAACCTGACATGCTTACATGTATGTTTGCAGACATGTCACTTTTATGTGAGGATGGAGGACTTTCTTGCAAAGGTTTAGATACAAGATGTATCTGTGTAGTATTGGGGTTGGATCTACCCCTCTAAGTCAAGTAACAGTCACTTACATTGGCCCACAAGGGAAAAATCCCTCCTTTTCTCTCCCAAGCTGTTTTCCAGTGCCCTTCTGAATTACTTTGAATGGCACTGGGAGAGCATGTTGTCTTCACCCTCCTAAACCTATTGTGTCATACTGTTGCGTGCTGTTAAACAGCTGCCACAAGTTCTCCCTTGCTCGGTCACACTTCAATAATGGATGAAAAGTGATTCATGCATGTATGAACTGTAAAGTTTCTGAAACACTTCAGGATCCTTTTGACATAAAAGCTGCTACATCAGTGTAATTTATTAAGAGAGAAGGTTAAGTTTTACCAACAATACTCTCCAAGGTAACTAGGCTCTGATTAAGAGTCTGAAATGGTCTTGAAAAGTTTACACACAAAACAAAATATATAGCGTAAAAATGTTCCTCTGCATTGAGGCCACTATCTGTCCATAGAAAGACTTTCTTGCTGTGGTTTTTATTTTGGGTTGCATGGCATTTAGAAGTTGCAAATAAGCATATATCCAGGCCTAATGTTTTACTACAGTGCAATAGAAGTGTTTGCTGCACTTAATACAGGAGGATATAGCTGAAAATGAGGGGAAGGGCTGTGCAGTGATACACAATTAGAAAGTACGAATAAAAATGCTGAGCACCTCAGTTCAAAAATTCCTTTTGTCTCCTGATTTATTGCCATTGTCAAATTTTCAAATAAGGCCATATAATAAATACCTACTTCAAGTGAACCCACTTCCTGTGAGGAAGAAAAAATACAGGAAAACAGCAACCAAGAAAAAGAGTGAACTCTATTTCAGGTCCAGGATGTGGAATTCATATTTCCGTGCTACCTTTGTAGAGCTTCACATATTCTCCACAATTTGATCAATGGTAAAATAAAGCATCGTACCCAGGAAGTGAATCCTTAAATGTACACAGTATGAGTTTATGTATCCGTAAGATGTTGGAAATTTATTGCAGGAAGAGAAGAAAGATGATCTTTACAGTAAAAGATATTAACCTTCATTACAGAGGCCTCCAGCTAAAACTTGGAAAAATTATTTTTTCATTTCCTACATAAATTTTGCATCTCTGGCCCCTCTCTATATTCCTTGCCACTAACATTTGATGCCCTCTGATTTCAGTACCAGATTAATATTCCAAGCAGCAGGTTAACAGAGCCTAAGACAAAAGGGAGAATTGCAAACATTTACATCAGGCCTCAGCTGTGGTACCTGGCACTGACATTATGAGGAGCCAGTTCACTGGGCCTCAGGTCTCTCATCCTTAGTGCCTTCCAAAGGGAGAGTTTGCCATCCTTGAAACCTTTGGTCCTAAATATAAGGTCTGACATCCAGTCACTTTAAAGTTCATGCTGTTGAGTTGCCATTTGATCCAGAACAAGTCGAGGACTGATGTGTATATACACTCCCTGAATCACCACCTCTCTGCTTCACCAGGTTTACTAGTAGAATGATTTTATCTGTAAAATCATCAGGGCACTAGTACAATTTAGCATAGCGTATTACACCTACAGAGTTATCAGTAGACTTTGAAACCACAGAAAACACAACATGGAGCTTGACTCCTTTTCTGTTTGGGTATTTTGGTTTTTTTCACCCCATTGACCTTTTGAGATCAGCACTGAGTTCTGGTATAGGAATATAATCCAAACTGTTATCATTTGGAGGTATTACACCCTAAGAAACAAAGATGTCGAGGGAGTACAAGGTATTTGATATAATCTGGGACATGTTGTGTCATTCTTCTTTAAAGCAGTGGGACCAAGCTCTGCTTCTCATTGGGCAACATCTTCCTATTTACACAATCTAGAGCAATGTTTAATCATAATTAATGCAGGGATGAGAGAAACAGAACCCTGAAGAAACAATGGAAGAAAAACTACAAGTAAAACAAGGCTTACTTCATATTTGAATAAATTAGCTGCCTACAAGGGAGATGGAGCAGATGGTCAGTCAGAGCATCCGAAGCCCAGGCAGTGCTATGCGAAGCAGCATGAAGCCAGCCAGGCAGCTCACAGAGGAAGGCCAGCTCAGATATCCAGGGCCAGAGAGCCCAGCACGGTCTGATGCCAGGGTGGGCAGGTGGCCCAGAGCCCACCAAAATGAAAACACACCACATACAGTAAATGCTAAGGGAGACTGTTAAAAAAAATAATCAGTAAGCCAGCTAAGTATCAGCAGCTGCTCAGGTAAAAGAAACTCTTAACTAAGCACCCACCACAAGATTCACCTCAAAAAATAAAAAATAGAGCATCTTATTTGTTCTTTAATCCCTGTTGGACCAAAAGGCCAGACGAGTTAAGAATCTAGGGTTTGGTATGGTTATACAAGGTGGGACAGCTGAAAGAAAACAAGCTCAGCAGTCTCAGATCATTTCCCAAAGGGCCTCTCAAACCACTGCTGGCAAGAGCTGCCTTCTTGGCAGGCACAGCTGAATCAAGGACAGACTGGGTCTGAAGGTTGCCCACATTTTCCTGGATAATATTTTGTTAGCAGAGGACACTATGGGGATAATGAGGTGGGATTTGTATTTACCGTTACCCAGCCTCAGTTAAGGCAGGACTTCACCATGCAGGCAATTGCATTAGCTACCACTTTTAAAAGCACAAAACCAAAACAGACTTTTTTTTTTTTTAAAGAGGACATGGATGCATGAAGGACTAAATATGTTTTGAAGTGAGTCTTTATACCTCAAATAGAAAATTCAGTGAATGTCATCTTTACCCTTTGCAAATACAGAGCTCATGTTCAAAGAAGCTTCATGAGAAGTGTGAAGGCAGATGCTTTTTGTTTAATGCCACTTACTAAGTTTTAGATCAAAATACAGCAGAAAATAGATGTCGTCCACTAAATAAAACAGGTCATGGACTCAGGAAAACTATTTTAAATATGATTGTAAGACCATAATATTTTTACTGAAATTGGTTTTACTTTCTAAAATGATTAAACTTTAGAAAGTGGGATTACTCTAGGTTTTCCCTAGATAGTAGTTTATTATTATATGGTCTTAGACCTGAAGGTATCACTAATTCCAGATATTTTCAAACCTAACAGCTTCTGTTTAGTGATATGAACAGCATGTTTTCACACTTTCAGACTACTGTACAATGTGTGCTTTAGACAGAAAAGCTGTAACAAATTGATGTAGGACAAAACACAAATACACCTAATGTGGACCACTGGTGGACTCTCAGCAGATTCTGCTAGAAAAGTTCTTATCAGGGCATTCTTATATAGGAGTATCCAACAAAGGAAATCAATAATTTCAGGAGTTTTTCTCCCTGTTTGTTGCTGTTTCCTGTTTGGAGATACATTAGATCTCAGATAAAACTGTTAGTAAGCCTAAATAGCCTTTACAGGAAATGTAAAGTCATCCCGGCCTGAAGCTCTGGACCACATAAGGCAGAGGGGATTTATCTGTTTAAGGGCCATGTATACCTAAATCCTTGTAAAGGCTTTCATACCACATTTTATTTTAAATCTGAGTTAATTCCAGAAAGCTTGTAAATTCTCCACACTTAAAGTAAAATTTGCCAAAGACAAAACAATGCAAACAAAGTAGAAAAATATCATAATAGTATAAATATAGAAAGCTGAATCATCAACAGCCCTCTCATATTTGGCTGTGATTTTTCAAAGTACTACGTTTCTCTATTAAAAAGACATGAAGATCTAGTTTTACAGCTTATTTGAAGCACACAAAAATGTTACATGCTGGGCAATGAAATTGAATTTTTTTTTTTTTTATTATTCTTGAAAGAGACCTATCCATTTCATTCAGTCCTGCCATATTTTTAAGAAAAAAAAAACCAAACAAACAATAGGAATCTACAAAAATATCTGGGTAAAATTTGTGACTATATACAGGGGTTCTGGAACTAAAAGTGATATTTCTTCCAACCTTCATAGGAGTAACTCCTCTGCTAGGCCTATTCTTATTTAGTTAAACTTAAATGAGACAGAGAAAACAGTTTATCCACTCATACAATACTTCATGCTTGTTATAGATGCATCAATGCAAGCCAGGCTGTTTTTATGTTAAATATTGAAACAATAAATGTGCTTGTGGCTAAATATTTACAAAAAACAGTCTTTGTTTTGGAGAAGTTACTGCATCGTTACATTTAGCTGAGTCCTGAAGAGTTCCTTTCAGCAAGGCAGGTGAGCCACAGGAAGGCAAAGGATAAACAAACCAAAGCAGTACAGTGATTTTAACCCTGGGGTGACCCCTGGGAATGCAGCCAGGTATCATCTGATGAGTATGGCTGATAAGGTAATTCTCCCAAACCCACAAAGATCAACAAACAACATGCCTCACATATTGCAGCTGGGTATTTTTTTATTTTTTTTTTAAATCAAAATATGAAAGGCAGTGTTAATTTTTACCAGGCAGATAATAAAAAGTCTGTGTGTAGAAGCTCTCCACTGTTCATTTCACCAGAAATGTGTCAGCATAACAGAGAAGACCTTAGGCCACCAAAATTGTGGTGTTTAGTTTTGCATCTTAATTATTCAAAATAAAATCTGATTTTACCAATATTTCAGTTTAAACTATATGTCACCCTGCCAAAAACCAAAGTTATTCCAACTACACTTGCTAAAACAATCTTACATATGTCAACTATTTAGTATTTTTAGTATTATTTTTCCCTTTTCAGCAAATTTCTATGACTTAGTCCTCTGCCTTATTCTGTCTACTTCACATAACTCAACTGAGACATTTCTTTAAGAAAACTCATAAGCATAACTTGCAATGTATAGTTAATAGTTTTACAGTTATTAAGAAGATAAATTTGTGTAATATGATATTATGAAAATATCTCTACACCTAGGGTAGGCTGTGAAATAGGAAGCCAAAGGTTAAGTATCCTTTAGTATGATTACACTAATGATATTAAGCTTTTGTTGGGATGTTTTAGATTGGTTTATTAGTTGAAAAAATTAGAAGTGGTTAACCCTCACCACCTCAACTCCACCCACAATGTAGTGTAAGATAAACAATGTAGTAGAAATTTAAAAAATAAAATATTTTCTGTGGTTTCTCAAGCTTCCAGTCTCTAGAAAAACTGATATTAATATGCCATCATATGTAAAGGCTGCACCATGCTGTGCTAGGTTTGTTTTTGTCACATCCCACCTTAGATTGTAAGCTGCCTTTCAGAGCACCCTTGTTAATTCATTTTCAACAGGTCATCTAGGACCAGACCAGGGTTTGGATTTTTCTTCTGAAAATTATATGTGAACATAATGCCATACAAATAATAAAAAATTTAAATGTTCAGCATTTGTTGGAATACCCCCAGGTCACCCAGACTCTTGCTGCTTTGTGATTAGTGGTCTATTAATGTGCACTGTGGCTATATCATCTTGCTGTCCCATGGTGACATTATAAGTCTGTTAAATGACTAAAGATATACATAAATGTTGGGGGTGGAAGAGGAAGATATTAAAGAGGAATCAACTTTTCTTTTGGATTTTTCTGCTGTTTTTAATGATGGTGCCTTTCTACTTCTTACTGTAGTTCATGTCCTTCACCTTCAGCAACTTCTCCGGGCATCTAAAACAGGTGTCCATTGCAACAAGCTTCCTGAAGACTCATCTGTTGGTCTGACTACACTTTCTGGCCATCAGAGCACTCTCTATCAGGAATTGGGGATAGAGGGAAAAATAGGGCTGCTTTAAGACCCATAGTGCCTGCAACCTCTTTGCTTTCCATGTAGCTCAACAAAGATCTACTGGATATGTAGATGTTGGATTCTGATCTGTAGTTCCATGCCCTTGTGCCGTGAACTCACTTTTGTCTGATATCATACTCGTTGTGCATATTCCAGTCTCACCAGCAAGGCCTGACGTAAATCCACTTGGCCAGACTGCATATAAAGCAGAATAGCTGCCAAGAGTGGTAGTACTCAGCTCGTGGTTTGCCACAACCTTGACTCAGCCTTGCTGAAATACACAATCCAGGACAGGTCTCGCAACCCTTACTAGTTCAGTAAATATTAGAAACAAATAATAACTCAGACTGGAAGAGATATCAGCACATCTCTACTTCCTGGCACAAAGCAGGGTGAGCTACCAGGTCACCCCGGACTTTATCCAGTCACATCTTGGAAACTTTCACAACACCTCTCTAGTCAGTATGTTCCCATGGTTAACTGCCCTCAGAGTGAAAAAGTTTTTTTCTTATACCAATGTATCCCTGACACTTTCTAGAAATCTGTTTGACTGGTGGCCTTCCAGCAGATGCCATCAGGCTTAAAGTCCTCCCTGAGAACCAGGGTCTGGATACTAGAGACTTCCATAAGTTGTTTAAAGGAGAATCCATCCACCCCCTCACCATGACTGGTTGGTCTTCAGTTCACTGCCACCATGATGACACCCTTAGTGACCTCTCTTCTCATCCTGACCCTCCAACTCTCAGACAGCCTTTTGCCCATTTCATAGAGGATATCCAATTCATCTATTTCTTTACATAAAAGCAAATCCATGGACTAGTCTCCTCTGCCTGCCTCTCCTGAAATGTTTGTCCCATCTACCGCAACACCCATACAACTCCCCCATCATGCCTCAGCTATTTCAACAATGTTGGAGTTCTGTAACTGTACACACAGCTCTGGGTCCTCCATACAGAGAATGTATTCAACCAATACATTCTCTGGCCACTAAACCTCTGCTTCAAAACACTCTTCCATTCACCACTCCTGTGATTTTCTATAGCATTTCACTATAAACTCATATTTTTAGGCCTTGGGATTTATTGCTAGATGATAAAGGTGCAGCTGCTCTTCCTAGTGACTTTCTGGGAAGGCTTTTTGTGCTGCATGCAAAGTTCACAGCTTCTGTTCCAAGAACCCTTGTAGAGTAGCATTTGCAAAACAACTGTGTATCTCTTTGCCATTTTAGTCAGTATCTAAGCATTACTTTTCCCTGTGTCTCTTGGAGGGATACAAAATAAGTGTTCAAATGGAAACCAGAATATGATCTTCTAATTTATGAAATCCAAGTTATTATAAACAATGCACATTTCCCATTAATCTCTTAGAAAAACTGTTTTGTGTTAGGAAAGCAAAGTAATACAGTTTCTGGGACAGCAAGTTTACAGAACTGAAATATAATTTCAATTCCAGTAGGCTTTTCAGATGCAATTTTCACAAGTTATTTAGTTAAGGTCACAATTTCTTGTTTTTATTCTTTTATTGGATGACTAAACTATGATATACAGTAAATTAACCCTTAATAACTGAAAGCTGTATTGAGACAGTATGTTACTCTGCTGGCAAATGCTACCCATGAGAAAGAGCTTTGTCCTTGTTAGCTGGGACCTTCCTCTTCCCTAGCAGCAGTATGCCATTCATTTTAGGCAAGCAAGCATTTGCCCTTATATAGACTTGGAAATACCTAAATACAGCATCATGCTATGAATCTAGTTGAAAGGAAAACCTCAGGCTCCCAACTTGGAAGTCCTGACTTCCATCTGTCATATCCTGGTAAAGGCAGGCATCCTTTCAGGCTTTCCCTTCCATAATGTGGAAGGCATTTGTTAGATTTTTCAGAATTAATCCAGCCCAGAGCTGGTTTAATAGTGTCATATTCTGCTAATTACACAGTCTTAGCATTGGATGCTTCCGGCTGTGAAATCTACCCAGTCTCAACATCTCCATTTGAGGGACTTACTTGATGTTTTGGCTGCTGATCCTCAGACCCATCTGTTTGAATGGCACCATGCCCACTCATCAATTGATTGGATCTTTTCATTACGATATAGATGTCTATCATTTATGAGTTTATGTTAGTTCTCCAGCTACCAGTAGACTCAACAACCATGTAATGCTTTATGGAAAGCAAACGGTGCACATACTGACACAAAAAACAACCCACCCTGAAACCTGGTTTAATTAACAATGAAGATAATACAGTTGAGAAGGATGTATTATTCATTTAGAACAATTTAGCAGCTATATTTATCCTTTTCTCTGTTTTGAAAAAAAATTCATGCACAGGCAGTTTTTCCCACAGTCTTGTTCTGAGTCAGCAGTAAATATGTAAACTTCTGAACAGCTTTCAAAGTTCAACATATAAGTATTTCTATCTTTTTCATCATGTATTTATTTTAACTCTCATTCTGCTATTTGTGTAGACAGACTGCAAGAAGGGAAACTGACAAAAAAAAAATTGTCTAATGATGAGTAATTGATTACAAGATATGATCTTCAGGCAAATATATGAGAATTTGGAGCTTCTGCTAAAGAATACTTGTTCCTGAATGTTACCTTCATTAAAAATCCCTCCTGAATAAGCATTCAGAGAGAAAAAGAGGGATGAATGTAGTTAAACTACACAGCCACTTGGGACTTTAATTCAAGTTTATGAACTTCATTAAAGACAATTTACATCATCTGTGAATCTACTGTTTTTACAGAATGTTTTATTTAATACTAATCTTTGTTTTGCATAGAATCATTCAGGTTGGAAAAGACCCTCGGGATCACCAAGTCCAACCATTAACCTTACTCAACAAAGTTCACCCTAAACTATGTCCCTCTAAACCACATCCAAATACCCCTTAAACACATCCAGGGATGATGACTCAACTGCCTCCCTGGGCAGCTTCTTCCAGTGTCTGACTATTCTTTCTGTGACAATCTTTTTCCTAATGTCCAGTCTAAACCAACCCTGTTACAGCTTGAATCCATTCCCTCTTGTTCTATCGCCAATTTCCTGTGAGAAGAGACCAGCAACAACCTCTCTACAATGTCCTTTCAGGTAGTTGTAGAGAGCGATGAGGTACTCCCCTCAACCTCCTCTTCCTCAAACTAAATAGGTCCCAGCTCCTTCAATCATCTTGATAAGATAACCTTGTTCTTCAGGCCCTTCACAAGTTTCATTGCCTCCTCTGCACTTGCTCCAACACCTCAAGATCTCTCTTGTATTGAGGTGCCCAGACTGGACACAACACTCAAGGTGTGGCCTTATCAGTGCTGATTACAATCATCTCCCTACTTCTGCTGTCACACTGTTTCTAATCCAAGCCAGGATGCTATTGGCTTTCTTGGCCACCTAGGCACATTGATGGCTCATGTTCAGTCTCTTATCAATTATCACAGGCTCTGGTTGTCATGGGGGACTTTAATTACCCTGACATTTGCTGGGAAAATTGTACATCCAGACACAGTC